>WYDI02005603.1:0-33763 GCA_009867235.2 Psittacus erithacus
TGCGGCCTAGCATTTAGTCTGCTTGTACAACTGCTCCAGAGAGCCATGCCCTTTCTCATCAAGCCATTCCTCAACAAATTAACCTTACATATTTCATAAAAACTGAGCTAGCAATTTATGTTCTTCCAAAAACACTACATATAAATGAACTGCATAAGCTATTGCTAAACTTAATACTAGATCCCATCCATCACCTTAGATACAGTCCTTCCTCATCCAGTTCCTGTATACATCTACATTATTAACTGGTGCAGCACAGAGAGAAAGGACCAGGTTTTGACCTGCTGCATTCCATTATGGTCCCAGGACTGCATACCCAACATTGCATTATCTGCAATGAAATTCAGACCCATTGCCAGTCCAAGATGCGCACGGTGCCCATGTAGAGACATAAATGCTGGAGGACCATATAACCACACTGCGCATTGCCTTCCTTTGAAAGCAGTAATACCAGTCTCTGCACCAGAAGTCATGTAGGTCTGTACCTTCCATAAATGCAACATAGCTGGGATTTTTTTTTCCTTTGACCAAGTCGTGATTAAATATGGTACTCATGTGGCTTTGGATACACAATAGAAAATGAAGTCCAGGCATGAACACTGACCCATAGAGAGTCTGATGACAGAAGGACGCCTGCCACCATAGTACTACATTTTAATAGTATTTCAACATTTCTGAATCAATTACTTTATTCTATGAAAATATTCTCTGTTCTGATTTCAGGTGGCAGCCTAGGGCAGCACAGAATTTCTTGCAGGATGAAAACTCCAAGTAACACTTTTCTCCCATAGCTGTTGGTGGAACAGCTTAGATTACACATATTATTTTAACAATTTCTTCTGAAATGCAGTATAGCAAAGTGGATGAATTCTGGATTTGTTGACTCAGAGATGAAGATTTCAGTTTCAGTTGTGCCCAAATATTAAAGAACCTTATTCAGATGCTCAGCCAATAAAACAAAATATTAATAGCCACCTCTTCAAAGACAAGGACAGGAAGAGAACTGTGTTTAATAAAGACTGTCAACAGAAAGAACTCAACAACAGTTAGAGCAAAAGATATTGTTCTCTTGCTTACAGCTTGGTTCATACTCCCTCTGGCTGAAAAATGCTATGTTTGAGGAAGTCTCAAAGTCTCAAATGTAAAACATCTTGTTAGTCCTATGGATGTATGTGACAGATCAGCCAAATGCTTGAGCTATGTGACAACTAGCAGGTTTTGTTGGTTTATTTTCCTGCCCTCCCCCCCTTTCCCCCCACTCCCTAAAAATCTGCTTCAATGGCTGCAAGTCAACAACAAGATATTTTGGCAGATCCTCAGGTCTCATAAATTGTCAAAATTTGACTGAAGACAAGGATATAATATATATCCCATTTTCTTAACCTGCTGTGTATGAATTTACATTGTCATAATTTTACAAGACTTATTCCCAGAGGAAATATGGCACGACCTACTAACCTTGCTTACTGAGTGGAAATTAAAGCATTAATTTTTGGTAATGATAAAAACAGTAAGACTACCCCAAATTTCTCCTGTAGTTTTCTAAACTATCACCACTGCAATATATATTTTATATCATTATTAAAAAGTTCTCTTTTTCTTCACTGAAGTAATTGGTTTCCAGATTCTTCCAAATCAAATAAAAGGACATCAGAGACACAAAGCACACTAAAAGTATACTAACAGCAGTCAGCCTGTATCACCTTCAAGAAACTAATTCATGTCATCTGTCTTGACTAGTCCGAGGTCTTGTAAACAATGGTACTAGCTAAGCCACTGGAGGCAGATAGATTTACACTTGTTTATTAATAGTTACACTGGTACTTCCTTTATACAAATACCTGCTCGAGTGTACTTGTACCACTATACTGTTTCATGTCCCACACAAACTCACATACACCTGTGCAAGCTCTTTTTTCCCCATTAACACAGGATCCAATCTATTGGGGTTATCTACTTGCACTTTAAGTATACTGACACCACTGGAGTACAATAACATTTATAAACTTCAACTACAAAAAGCAAGCAATCAAGAAAACCTTCTAAATACTTATGTCAGAGCTAATTATATACAAGTGATATTACCACACTTAATTCTTCCCCATTTTTATGACAAATTTGCAAAGGACAAGACTGGAAAAAAGAGGAAAAAAAAAAAGAAAAAAAAAGAAGGGTAATAAAGTCACGAAGAGGAAACTGTATTTTACATAAACTCTCTCCTAGTTTATCAAATTCTAAATGTTCCTATCTGTTGAAGAATTGACAGAAACGACAGCTGAGTGACACAAGTTTACTTACAGATTCTAAAAGCAGTTTGTAATTTCAAATACAATAGCTGGGTTTTATCCAAACATCTGATAGGATTACACCCACTCCACAAGAGATTCTGTATTGTTTCACTACATTTTCCTCCAATTGTCAGTATTGGAAACTTTGTATTTTGTTCCAAAGGAAATTATCTTAATATATCCCAATGATATCATCATTCTTTCAATAATAAAGAGTATCCTGTTCATATTTTTAAAGGCTTGGCCAAAATCCTCAAGCTTGATTAAAATAGTCTCTTAGAAAGCCCTCCTCAAAGTAATGAAAAGAGTTTGGGCAACAGTTGTTAAAAAGTTCTGGCAGTGCTTCAAGAACACAAAATTACTCATAATATTATCTTAAATAAACTTGCTTACTCCAGAAATTATTCCTTTGATTTAAATGTGACATATCACTGGACCTGCTTCCCAGTATTCTCACCCCCAAAAAATATAACTTTGTCTACAGAAATTACAGTTACAGCAACACAACAGATACAACCAGCATAAAACCCTGACTACAGAAGTACAGCTTATTCCTAAAATAAAATTAATGATCTACATGAGTACAACTGCATGCAAAGACCAAAGTCTCACCTATAAGACAACACACAGGAAAGGGTTAATCTCTATGGAGATACAAGTATTAAGTACAAAAAATTTATGTAAAATAGACTTAGGAGTCATGTTTACACAACCAACATAAGGCCACAGCTTCATGCGTATTCAAGCTGGTTATGGCTCCCATTTTTCTATTGTTATACTTTGACTTAATTACACTGTATTCTTTAAACACCTGGCTTCAAACCCATCGAGGTTCTTTCAACTAACTCAACCATGCATTTTAAAATTTAAATATGCAGTCAGAACTGCAGGCCCTGAGCCTAGCCACCATGAGATGAGATGGTATCATCACACTCCGTCTGAGACATAAGTGAGTAGAGAAGAAAGAGTCTAGATATCTACACAGAGAAAAGGAGCTTCATCATGTGCTGGACTGCTCCACCAGGAGATGCATCACTTAGAAGGGCTTATGAATCGTACACAACCAAAGCTGTGTGGTATGGACCCTGCTTGTACGCTGAGTACAGGTTTAACCAGCTCCCACAGCTGCCACTCTTCTTACCTTCACACTGGTATAGATCAGTTACTGGGGGGAAATGAGAAAGGCAGGGCTGCTTCTTTAGGAGGCCTGAAGTGTTTGTGGAATTATAATGTAACATTACATACCAATTGTTCTTTTAAAGGCTGCTACTGCTGACCATTTGCTCTCTGCATATAACAGCTAATGGTGTGCAAATGACTGTATGAAGGTATACTCCAATTTATTAAGTTTCAACACAGCCTAACAAAAATATTCTGAGCTCTATTCACATCACTGAAAACATTCCCTCATCTCTATATAGAAGCTCAAATTTCACCCACCACTGCTGCATTATGCTTTACACAGAAATAGATCACGAATCACTACCCACTTTTGAGCGGGTTTATATACATAAAATGTATCTTCCACTCTAATAAACTTCATCAGCTTTTCTAGATATAATGTAATAGAATTTAAAACAGGGTTAAAACACCCCTAGTGGCTGGTAATTACTTATAAGGCTTCTGCAAGAGTCTACAAGAGTTTATGTGCACACACACAGGGAAATACACAGGCATGCATATATATGAATGTGTAAGCATGGGCAGCCTAGCCAATAAGTCTCCTTTTCAGAATGTATTTATATAATTTCCACGTCATACATATAACTAAAAAAATTATTAATTTCTGCCAATGCCTGCAGTCAAAACTTGTGCTCAGGATTCCAACAGTCACATAGCTATTTGAATGGTAATGACTTCTACCATGCCCAGGGACCCTCACAATAATAATAACTGAGGCATCCTCCAGCTTTACTAATCTCCCTGATGTTTTCGGAGGTTTTTTTGAGTCAAAGTGCTTTCTGAGACATCTCTCAAATCACCTTTATTCCTCATTGCTCTCTGTCTTCACCAAAATCAAGTAGAATGTGAAAAGGTTATTATAGACATTTTATTTTAAATCTCATACTGTCAATCTGACTAATGCATTGAAGAAATACAAAAGATGGGTCAATTTCACTTAAACCAGGGTTCATCTGGCAAAAAATTTAGAGGCATTAATGGAAAAACTATATTATGCACTTAAAATGTTTGGCTATGGATTTTGTCAACCACTGTATTTCACATAAAACAGAAAGTTACAAGCCTACATTTGGATAAACTCCTCGAAGGAGTCAGCTACCTATGTTGGCAGAGATGGTACAAGGTCACAGCAAATACACTGAGCTCTAATCCCCAAAAGAGGTGACTCCATGACTACCACTTAACTAAATCTTTGGTACATGCATTCCTAATGTGTTAATTTCTCAGGTTTAAACATTACATTTTCACACTTGGCTATACTGGAAAACATTACCACTTAGATTTTAACTCTACTCAGGGAATCAAGGGGAAAACAGTTCCTGAAATGTGTTAATGTTCCTAGATAAACATGCCTGGAATAAACACTCCCTTGAACACATTAAGTATCTTCCTTATAACCAGGTCATGCAGCATTCACAGTGGGACAGTTCTCCATTATTTTGCCAGGTAAGAACAGAAATGACAAAACCAACATTTTTTTCATTTTTACACATAATACCAACACAGCATTCAAGATGTATTAAAACCCCTGTAAACTGCTAAACTGAAGACGAAAATGCACCAAGTCAACACCGTCCTCCTCATTATGCAGTTTCTTGAGACCTCACAACAAAACTGGAAAAATTCTAACATCTTCACCTCATCCTGGCCATCCAAAACAGTTGTTAATCTCTGTATTTTAAAGATTTAATTCTTCCTAAGGCCTGGCTCTGAAAAATATCATTGAACTGATCAGGGAGAAGAGAACATCCTCCTACCACTATAAAAGAAGGGTAAGCAGGGCAGACAGAAGAAAGCAGCAACACACATTTTTTTTAAGCCTGCTTTATCGGAATAAATGGGCAATAGGAAGCATTTCTGCTGCCATTCAGACTTGCATAGAGAGGGTGCAGAACTGGGAAAAACGGTCAATTATTTTAATGTTCACTGCCATTTCTCAAAAATCTATTAGCATTAGTGATCTTGAGCAGATTCTTGCTTTTTCCCCTCTATCAACACAGGTAGACACTGCCCTAGGCTGAACATTTTTTTATGTAATCAGGCTCACATGCCTGGTATTAACACACGTTTTCAGGTTATCAACATAGTAGAAAGGCCAGATATTAATGACATCATCATAACCACTGTGACTTGAAAACCAGAAATTATAAAACAGAATACTGCAGAATGAAACTGTGCTGGTCAATTTTTGTTTAATTTCAGACATCAGAAGAATTATTTGGCCTCAAAATACTTAAGTAGCTATTTTTAAATAACAACCTGCCCACAATGGTCCAGGCTGAATAATCACCTTGCACATATGTTAATCTTGCCTTGCTCCCTCACAAATGATTTAAAAATGCAAGTTTGAGGTCATGCCATTTCACCTACACATTTCAGATGACATTGCAGAGCCTAGACAAACCAGTTTCACCAATACTCCCAGAAAGATCAACTTCCTATTACACAAGGTAAACCAGAACAGGGAACTGCCTTTTCTTCAGTTTTGTCATCCTTTCATTGAGGTAAAATTCCTTACACAGGATACACCATAAACCATTTTTGCAGTGAATTGAATTCCACAGCCCCTATATACAAGGGAACTTCAGTGCATTCTCAGTCATTTTACAGAGGATAGTGAGATCTAATGCAATTAACAGAAATTAAAGTAAGATGGTCTGCTTGGAGGCCATTCAGGCAGCCTAAGCAGCCATCCCATTTATGAGATTTAAAAAGCAAAACACAACTAAGTCATATACTGAAAATAAAAAGTTTTGTGATACACCCATAGAAAAGACAGACTCTTTGGAATATCACCACAAATTCTGTAATCTGAAAGGTTAGTCATGATAAGACCTACCTTTCCATTTCCATCATAATGTTATATTTGCTAAAATAATCCTGTCTAATGTGTATTCGCACTGAAGAAGGTTTTGGAAACAGTTAACATCAGCTGCAATTCAAGGTGTATGTAAACCAACTAGGAATTCTTTTCCAGTGATTAAAGTTTCAAAGCCACATCTACATTATAAATACATACACGTAAAAATTTCAGTCCCTTTATATTTCATTTGAAGCACTGCCTTTTATTTATATAATTTAAAAAAGAATTAAACTGAAAAAATTTTCTAGTCAGAACAATTAACTTCTCTATGTAAAAAAAATCTTAATATCCTAAAAGAATCCTTAGTAAAAATTAGAAATACCGCTAGATTTACATTTTTCTATTTAAAAAGTATAGCTATGTTTCAAAAAGCGTAAGAATATGTTTCAAAAGCATACTATAAAAACCTTTGTAATTGCCTTCCATAACATGACCAGCTTCATCTTTGTAAAACATGCTGCTTGCTACACTACCTCTAGTACATTCCAAAACTGCATGAAAAGTTTTCATTTCCGTTTATAATCTTTTCCCAAAAGAAAAGACCTACATTCAAACTAACACTCCATTAGAAAAAGGCTTATAGCAACTTGGTACACTTTCATATTAATCAGCAGTAACCACAACTGGCTTAGTACACATGAGCGTAAGTGAATTTATTCTGGGTCCAACGTAAGAAAAATCCAAGACAATCCAGTGACAATGTAATTTCTAGAAAATACAACTGCTAGTCAAACAACTTCTTAGTACCTTAAAAAGGTAATCCCTGGTCTGGTTTTGCCATTTTAGTTATATTTTTATAAAAGTTTTAATGTTATCTTAAAAGTTTTAATGTTATCTAAAACCAGCTCTATAAAGAGAGATCCTTAACTATGAGACATATGACAGCTGTCACAATAGGTATCAGACACCAAATCTATCAATTTCATATAGATAACTAAATTACAAATAATTACATCCTATGGGGTTTCAGATTCATCTACAGGATTCATTTTGTATTTGAATGCATGCAAGTTAAATATAGTGTAGATGCTCAGATAAATAAAACAACTGTCAAGAATAGGTGTGCACTGTTTCAAATTTGATAACTGTTTAAACTACATTGCACAGATTTTCTAAAAATATTTACAAACTAAAAGAAAACCAGGAGAAAGGCAAAAGCTGTAACAACTACTCTTCTGTCAACTGCAGATGCTAATCCAAAACTCACCACAAAAGTTTTATCGCAGTACGTATCTACCCATAAACTTGTCATCATACGGGAGGTTTATAAATTATATCAGATGCAAAGTCAATTGGGAAGAATAATAAATGTCTGAACTGCCATTCTGAGCTTTTCCCATGAAAAAGAACACACACAATGCGGACACACCCTTTCGCAAAAATAAATTAATCCGTGGAATAAAAGGGTGATGAAGAAGTCAGAGTGTCCTCAGCTCAGGAATGCCAGGAATCCCCGGAGGAATGCGTGCAGGCTGGCGGCAGCCCGACACACCTCGGTCCCGGCGACAAGCGGGGGGCTCCCGCCCACAGCGTCCCCCTAGCCCGGCCAGTGCGCGGACACCCAGAGCCAAGGCCGACAGCAGCACCCCCAGCTGAAGCACCGCAAACACCGCACCGGCTGGTATACACACTTGGGGAAAAGAGCCCCCGCTCTTCACAGCCGGGACAGAAAACTCGGAAATAATCAGGTCACAGCGGAGTTTGTTTTCCCGGAACTCCCTCGCCCCTCCGCGGCCCATTCCGCACACTCGCCCCAGGGGCGGCACAGCCGCCGCTCGCCAGCTCAGCCCAGAGGAACGTTCGCGTGAAAGGCCTGCCCCGACACGGCGCTCCGCCGGCCTCCCTGCGCGTTACCGGCGGTCGTAGAGGGAGAGCCGCGTTGTTCTCCCATCGCGCCCGAGAGAAAGCGGCACCCTTGGCCTTTGGGAAAGACCATGTTTAACGGAGCGAGGTAGAGGGAAGCCAGCCCCTCAACGCGGGGAGCCACCTCCACAGCTGCAGGCGGCAACCCAACACGGCGACGTCCCCTGTGCCCGAAGCGCTCCGCTCAGGTCGCGCCGCAGCCCAGCGCCGCCCGGCCCCGGCCATCTCCGCAGAGAGAAGAGTGCGACGCGGTGCCCCCCGCCCCGGCGCCCAGAGCTTCCGTCGCAACCCGCCACCGCTCTCCCCACCCGTCCCGAACCGCCTCACCCTGTGAGCGGGTTTCCACTCAACTTCTCGCCGCACTTACCGTCGCCCAGCCAGCCGCGCTCGCCGCTGGCGCCGAGGACGAACTGCCCGCCCCTTCCAGCGGGGGAGGGGGGTGCCGGGGCCGCGCCCGGGCCGGGCCGCGCCGGGGAGGAGCCAGGCGGGGGGCGCTTCCTCAGGTGAGCTTGGGGGCTGCCTTAGGAGCGCGCGGTGGTTTCCCGCCTTTTCCCGCCCCGTTGGCGGCCGTTGGACGCCCTGAGGGGGAGCGTGGCGCGCGGAATCTCAGGTTGGAGCCCTCCGACAGGCACCGATAAACGGCAAACAGAGGGCAAAACCACCCGACTCCTCCTTTGTTCAGGCTGTGCAAACGGTGCCAAGACGAAAGGGGGTGGCTGGAACAATCCTCTGCAACAGAAATCCAGCCCCAGGTACTGTTGTCAGCTCGAGGCCGCCCGACAGCCGGGTTTGCTTTCCTCCGTGAGCGGGACCCGCTGTGCTGCGGAGGTGGCTGGCGATGTTCCCGCCGCGGCGGGAAGAGCTGAGGTGGCAGAAAGACGGGACAGGGCAGACGCGGGTTTGAGTGTGTGTTGGAGGGAAGGAACGAGGAGCTGGGCCGTGGCGTGCCGGTACTGCTCCAAGAGCAACGTCATGAGCACCTCTGGGCACACCTGGGCTGGCTTCCCTGTTTGGGATGATTTTTCACAATGTCTTCAGTTAGACTGGAAACACCACAACAAGGTGTTTGTAGATTTCCAGAACATTCCACGTGTATAGTCAGGACTGAACTGCCATACGGCAGCATGACTCCTTCCCCTGACCCATGTCTGAAGAACAGCTAGCTGCTAAGGACACGTGGTTTGCAAGTGTCATGCAAAACAATGCAGTGCCTATAAGCATGTGACCAGATTGCTCCTCAGATAATTTCTTCTCCCCTTAGAAATCTGTTCTCAAGATCTGAATCACGTAAAACAAGCAGCATTGTCAGGGAGAGAAAAAAGGTGATAGTGAATACATGGGGGTGGGGGGGAACAGCAAAACCTTATATACCTACTTGCAGAGTTGTTATACAGAAGAAGGATGGATAAGCACTCATCCTCTCTTAAAATCCGGCTATGCTTGGTGGTCATTGATCACATTTCTGCCTGAGCTGCTCTGCTACTTGTTCTGACAAAACAAGCCTTGTTAGCAAACACTATTGTATGGAATTGTATTATATATAATTGCATGGATTTTCTATAGAGAATGCCCCTGTCTTAATTAGGATATATAAACAGAAGGGGTTCAACTAGGAGAGTAGCTGTACCCAACACAGCATCAATGTTGACATGTCTAGGGCACTGTGTCCAGATTTAGGTATGAATTGGACAAATTACAAACAGTTCTAAGGAGGCATCTAAGTGAAGTGAATGCAGACATCTAACAATGATTTCCTTTGCTGAGAGGGTGGAACTATTAGGTGTGACAGGGGCTATAAAGGCTTCTGTTGTGGAAAAGCACACCTCTATATAATGTATTAAATTCATTGTCCCTCAAAATGGACGTTGATAGGAAAGTCATAGATCTGTGAATTTTTATACCCTTGATATTGGGTTGACTTGTCAGAAGAATGCTCATGAGACACAACAGCCAAAATGTGTTACCATCTTGATCTTTTACATACTTGGCCATTTAACATTTGCTTTTCATGTATGCTATTTTCATATAAACAAAGGCCATGACTAATCTTGGAACTGTTTACGTAAAAGATATATATAGTTTGCTTAGCCCCTTTCACTGTAGTTTTCAGGAAGCACATGGTTTTTACCCCCACTCCCTCTGATAAAACTCAGAAATAAAGAATGGAAAAGAAATAAAGTAATTAAAATTTTTTGTTGTTTTTTTTTTTTTCCCCTCAGTTACGTCAGCTATGTGTCAAAGTTTTAGGTTGAATTCACAGACATGTGTATATGGCTGTATTTTATTAGTTAAAGTGTGAAGAAATATGCTGACAGTTTGTTCAGCCTTGTAGTTTTGTAACATATGAAGGAATTGAACTTAATAGAAAACAAAATGTTTAATTTTGTAGTGTAGTGTCAGAGGTGCATACACTTACAATTTTCAGGTTATTGTTAAGAAGTTAATTAAAACAGGTGTTAATCAATTATGTTATACAGCAATACATTTCCATTGCTTTTAGAAGCAAACCAAAAAAATACCAACAACATTAAAGATTCATTTCTTGCTAAAGCAACCAGGCTATGATGAATATTAGTAACTATTATATAGTCTGTAATTATTTTTTTCACTGTGTATTACATATGAGATAGCAGCTCAGAATGCAATTCAATTCCTGTCTGGCCTGTTCAGTATTAACCTGCTTAGAAAACCGTTCTCCTGGTCTGTGCTGAGTTTAGAAGAATAGTTTCATGTGATAATTAGCGCAAGGCATTTTACTTTCTTATTTTTTGCTTTATTTTTTGTAGTAAAGGGAAAGAAAAAAAAAAAAAAAGAGACAAAAAAGTGGAACCAGCGCAATTGCTAAAATTCTTATATTGGCTGTGAGCATCCCAGACTGAAAAGGAGAGGTTTGAGTGGATTTTGACTCAAAGCTCTCTCCTATACTTTCTGAGCCTTAAAGGAAAGCTTAATTTCAACCTTTAAATTTGCATTAAAACTGTAGTTTGAATCAAACATATTGTTAGTTTCTCCCAGATCTTTGGCATACCTGAACATGAATTTTAGAAGCACTTAGTAAAATAGTGCTACAAACATTAAGACTTTGTTCACTAAAAAACGTAGTCCAGCTGGAATATTGCAGAAGTACAAGGTTATCCGAAGTGAGGTAAGAATTTTTTGAAGGAACTTTTGCGAACATAGCAATAAGCTAAAATTGCACTGAAGACAGAGTTGGGTCATACACAGAATGTCATCACTGTGCAGGCTACCATTTCCTTTCCCACCCCTCATCCACTTACTTTTCTCTCCTCTTCTTTAAATGAAGGCTTTGGTCCTTGTTTACAAAACCGATGACACTATGATTAATGTCTCTGTCCAGGCAGCGTATTATCAGGCAGTTGTGAAATACAATACAAAATGGAGTATGCAGCTAAAGCAAAAACAAACAGTAATGCCCTAACAGCTTGTGCTGTAGATTAATTCCAGCTGCTTGCGACCCCAGCACACCTTGGGTACCCAATAGCACTCCTGAAATTCAGCTGTCCTTTTGCATTAAGTCAGGTTGTATTGAAAGCTTGATTTGTTAGTGCTATTCTTGGCTCCTAGCACGATGTATCTCTATCTGTTCATGTTCAGCTACACATTGAAGTGAATTTTGACACTTTATTATAGCCTCCTGATTTCCTTGCAGGAAAGTGTATGATCCAATAATCTTAGTGTAACAAAAAAAAAAAGTTGTTCTCACAGTATGTTATTACTTTGAAACACTGCTTCTGACTCATCTTTTACAATACATCTTGCAAATTTTCTCAAATTACTATAAAAGACTAGATACCTGTTGCTTAAGAAATAACATTATCCCTGTTACTACTGTATTCAATAAGATATCGAACATTTTTATCTCTTACATCAAGAAACAATCTTCAAAATTCGCATCTTCTAGTTTTCAGACTTGTTTTCTCAAAACATTGTCTTGAGCAGAATGTTTACAGAGTTGATTCTAAAATTACATCTGTAAAATTGTATCTGTATCTCAATCATTTAAACAAATTTAAAGCACTTTTGAGTTATATGAGCATAACGAAGTACCCTTTTATAAAAATCAGACTACTTTGGCTATCCTAGAACACCAAGGAACAGTTCTATTTTAAATATTAAATTTACTGGGGTGTAAATTTATTTTCAGAGGAGAGTTTGGGTCATTTAAAGAAATTTAATTTTACACTTTTACCATATGCTTTTTAATGTATGACCTCTGTATTTTAACTTGAAAGACAAATACTGAGAAATGAAGGCCCTTAGTTTTCCACCTTTCTTATTTTTTCCTCTTTTTTTGCAGTCCCTTCCCTTCCTTCTTTCCTCTTTCTTTTTTTTCTTTTTGGAGGTAGTCCCTGTCTTTTACATTTGTCACCGCTTGTTCTCCTTTTTCTGTATTCTCCCATATACAGCTGTCAAACGCACAGGGTACTATGGATACAGCCAGAGCACTGTGTTCCCCCTATCTCTAACCCAGTTGTGCAATGTAGAGGCCTGTAACAATATTCTAAAAAAGCCTGTGTCATCCCAGCCATTAGGTAGCTATTGAAGAACATCTTTACATTGCAGGAGAATAAGATGTGGTAAATAAAATGTATTAAAATGACATATGAAATTGCAGAATAAGAAACCAGTATTTTCGGTTGTCTTCAACAGGGGAAAATACCTGTTTATAAAAGTTAGCTTTACTGTTTTTAGCTAACCTATGGTGGTGAGGAAAAAGGAGATTAAGATTTAAGTTGTAACTTGTCTTCTGCAGAATTTAGTTCCATTTTAGTTAGCTCAAGTTTACAAATACTCTTCCTACTGAAGACTGTACAATTATTAGTCTTATGTATGTGGAAATCAGGAGATCAGGAGTAAGATATGATATTCAAAGGTGTAAGGTGAGATGAAAAGTTAAAAAGCTGTTGAGGGGAAAATACAACAAAAAGTTAGATCAGATAATATGACAGTTTCAATATTAATTTAACAAATACGTAGTCTAGTAATTAAGTGAATAATTTGTACAGATAGGAACTTCAGTTTAAGATTTTGGACTCTGTTCTACATCTACAATCATAGAATCATAGAATAGTTAGGGTTGGAAAGGACCTTAAGATTGTCTAGTTCCAACCCCCCTGCCACGGGCAGGGACACCTCCCACTAAACCATGCCACCCAAGGCTCTGTCCAACCTGGCCTTGAACACCGCCAGGGATGGAGCATTCACAACTTCCCTGGGCAACCCATTCCAGTGCCTCACCATCCTTACAGTAAAGAACTTCTTCCTTATATCTAACCTGAACTTCCCCTGTTTAAGTTTGAACCCATTACCCCTTGTCCTAATGAAGAGTCCCTCCCCAGCATCCTTATAAGCCCCCTTCAGATACTGGAAGGCTGCCATGAGATCTAGCCACTATGAGACTTTCTGACCTCTCATTCTTCTCTTTGGACAACTTTTGGCTATATCCATATTTTTTCCTTCATCTTAACAGCACAGTCTTGCTTCCACTAACCTTTTTCAAGTAATCCTAGCAATGACAAAAAAAGTTTTTCCAAGAACAGCCAGCAGAATCCTAGGTACTACTAACTGCATCTACATTAAAGTTCCAGAAACCACTGTAACTTCTCTGCTGTGGTCTACGTGGCTAGTCTTGGTCAAGTCCAACCTGCTAGGATTTAGCTGTGCCCATGCTGCAGGAGCAAACTGGTGTTTTGGAAGTAGCATAGACTGAATCGCTATTTTGCACAAATACATAAAGTTAGTAACTTGTTGGCATTGTCAATGTATTTATTTGAAGAAAGCTTAAAGGGTGCACTGTTTCAGTCAGTGCAAATGTAAACATTGATTAATTCATCACAGAAATAGTCATGTAAATTAAATGGTTCATATGCTCTTTCTGCATATAGATCTTAAGAACTATTGTTCTTATCTTTTTTCTATATATCGCATATCTATTTCTTATCTATTTTCTATACTCAGTATTAGGAAACTGTACTAGGCATTGTAAAGCTCCATGCAGATACAGATCCATACCAAAAAATGCTTTACAATCTAAGTAGACAAAGGATTTAATCACAAAAAAGGCTATAGAATATGCCATGCTGAAACCAAAACCATGTATCATGGCAGGAAAAACACAGAGGCTTTCTGATTAATGTAACAGTTCTGTTTCTCATCCTGAAATAATATGCATATATGTAATGGTAAGCAAATGTAAGCATTTTTGATGTATTTAAATTTTTCTCTACACATAGATGTTTGCAAAATTAACATTAAATTCTTAAGATTGGCATCCAAAGATTACATCCTGGGGACATAATATATTCTGTCTCTCTCAGAAATACTAATTTCAAGTCTTGTTTTACCTTTTTTGTAATACCTTTTTTTATTTAAGGTATCTTTCTTTTGTTTACAATGCATGTCAAAGATTGTCTTGGTTTAGGGTATGCAGGCAATTTAACACCTGTGTAGTGTACCAAGGAAGACAGCACATAAAGTAAAATTAATATTTTCTTGATTTAAGCTGTACTACTGATTAAAAATACACCAGGACAAAGTTTTACTTGCTTTAATGTATTTTTTTAGGATTTGCAGACATTGCATCATGTATTCAGTTTTCTTAAAAATGTGTGTCTTCAATGAGAACTACAGCAAATACCCAGTAAAGAATTTAGACTCCTAATTCCCATTGAAATTAAATTATTATAATAGGGAGGTGAAACATTAAATATATTCTTGGGTTTAGACCCAGATAACTTTTGAAACAGAGATAAAATCATCACTATCCCATGTAAAAATTTGCTTTTTTTTCCTTACGGTCATGCATTAATTATTGATTATTTTTTTTCCTCCTTCTTCTACTTTTGGACAAAGATAAGGAAACTTTTCCAGCCTTGTGGAAGTCTAAAGCAGTATCTGATCCAAAACCTGTCTCCTCATTCAGTTTTGATCCGTTGGCCGTTACACCTTTATGCTGTTATGCAATTGCACCACCTGGTGGCTAAAATCAGTTTAACCGGTATGATCATTCACGAACATATTGAGTAGCTTGAAAATCAAGACCATAAAGAAAGGATTATCTTTAATATTACTAAGATTATTTTAATCTCTAGCCACTTAACCAGGTGAGGTAATATCATTTAAATAGTTTTGTGAAGCAATAGTTTAGAATAGGTACAAACTTTTCAGTGATGTCCCATATAAGAAACTTTAAGGATTGACTTTCAAAGGTCTTTCTGCTTTAAAGGTAAAGCATCACTCCCAATTCACCTTCAGTATCTTAACTACTATTGCATTGAATACTTAAGAAAATATCTCTGTCTTTGCAAATCTGGGCAGACCCAAAAAGACAGGTTAAGAAAGACAAGTTTCAGAGGATTGGAATTTCCAGCCTTTGTAGATTTGTTCTGTCAGGACTGATGCAGAAAACTTGTTATTTAAGTGTCTTATTCAATCCTACTCATTTCTGTATGACATAAACAGTTATTCACGCTTAAACTTGGAAAAATATTTAGGGCTGAACATACCACTTGAAGATAGAAGCTGGGAAAAGAGAGGTAAAATGAATGAGTGATTGGAAATCCTTTGTTTTTTTATTTTTCAAGGAAATAAAAAAAAGGTATCACACAGACATACAACTTTTTATATTCATTTGGCAGGGTGGAAACCAGAGCAGAGTAGTCAGTTCTTTCTTAACTGAGAAAATGTATCCAAATATATATTTAAAATATGTATTTTAAAAAAATAGAAAATATATATTTGAAAAAATAAATGAGCAATAGAAGAAAGAATTTTAATCTATAAGACACTACTCTGTCTCTTCTCACTTTGATGCTCCAAGAAGGAATTGTCATGTGCTTTATGGGAACTGCTACCCAAAATCAAGCGAAACATAAGTATTTGCACAGTAGAATGTACATGTATCTAATAGGCATTTCATGGGGTTGGATTTTTTATTTTTCAGTTCTACTTGTGAACAAAATACTTGTTTTGCACAACTCTTACAAAAAGTATTCTAAAAACTAAAACCAAGGACAAACAAAATAAAATTAGCTGAGGGAAACTAGTTCATCCTGCCCTTTACCATGGGTTATTCCTTGCTTTCTTTTGAAAATACCACACACTGTCTTATACAGGTTTCCATTTCTGATCCCACAACCATCCATTGTCTAAGAAGTTTACAGCCTAATTATGAGTCAGCCCAGAATACTGACAGTATTTTAAATCCTCAAATGTAGAGGCTTCAGTGATGAAATAGGTTCCATCTTTGGCACTCATGCAAAGTCTGCTCATGTTTACAGGAGCTTAAAGCACTCATAGAGATATATTCGTGTAGATTTGCCACTATACTGATAAACAAAAGTGATACTCTAGTTTTCACTTAATAGTGGGGGGTTTTAGGTAGGAGAGCTTTTCCTTGTTAGTGTTTTGTGACTGTAGAGGGTGCTCTTAAAGTACTGGTAATTGTAATACTACATGACAATCAATTTCTCTTTCTGTAAAGCTTATCAATGTTAGAATGTTTATATTTACAAAGAAAGTTGTACATCTAGTTGGGTTTATTTTGGATATGGGTAAGAGTCACTATCCACATTTGTATCCAAATACATCCCTGGAAACTTTTCTGGTTTTAGTTTATTTTTGCAAATATGTTTCTGCCAAAGTGATATTATCTTATGAGAAAACTATTGATGCTGTCTAAAACAAGCTGAAAGAAATACTAAATAGAACGTATTTTTAGTTGCGAGGCCATTCAGAGTTGTATAAGAGCTTATTGTTCTGAAGAAGTCGTTTAAATATGCACAGAAAATTCTTTAGTTACATGAAGTTGATGCTTCCACATTGCACTACCTGGAATTCTATTGAGAAAGATTTTACTTTATTTTACTTTGGTTTGTCTGTAGTTTGATTGCTCCACCATACTCGCAATCTATCTGGTTTTTATATTTCTCTAACTGAATTAGCAGGGGGGAATAGCCTAGATACAATACACTAGAACAAACTTTATCCTGCTATATTTTTCTCTCAACTGTGCAATATATATTTCCTTTAATATAAAATTACGTGTTCCCCTCAGTACAGCCAAGAAATGATTGAGTTAATTCTGTGTGCTTTAGAAATATTTCCTCCTTCTAGAGAGGGTAGAGTCTTAAACCTCAGAAAGGTAAGATTTTTATTTTAATAATCAGAACTACAGTAATCCTGTTTTGGAGCAATGTGAGGAGAGTTAACATTTCTGAGGTCAGGACCTTTCCTGTGACTAGGCTATGGGCTTCTGCCAGCTGTGCTCTATCAGTAATGGTTGAGATGAGGTGTGATCCTTGACTGACTGTGTCAAAAAAAGCCTGTACCTATAACATACACTTACAGCAGCAAAACTGCACTTTCTCTTGAGTAGGTTTTATGTTGGGAGAAGATGAAATACAGGCTGCAGAAGCACAGTTTTCTCAACCTAAACTTTTCAACAATTACTCTGATTCTTATACTGGATTTGTATGCCTGCCGTGAGAAGGTACTCTTACATATGAACTCTTATAATAAGACTTTCACTAGTGGTCACTCATTTGAAATACAGACATTATATAAAATTAACCCTATTTCAGACCAGGTCTACAAAAGATACTTATTGTATATTAGAGTGCCACAAAGCCTGTGACTTGTGACTACACTTTTGTGACAGCTCTACTGTAGGCCCAGTGTAGAGCATAGAAGTCAGTGCAGCTTGTTTTGTCTGGGAAATTCCTCTGAGCTTTTTTGGCTAACTTCAACAGCATCTATTCTAGGGAGACTTTGCAAAGATCATTAAATCAGGGAACCTTTTAAGCATAGACCAAGCTTAACAGATGTTTGCTGGCTTCTAATGGGATGAACTTGGCCCATCCCTATCTCCAGTTTCTGTGTGAAATTCATCACTCTATAAACTTGCAGTTTAGGACATATCCCTTAACATGTTTGTACACTGTCATGCAAAGGGGACTTTATGTTAACTTGGATTTGCAGGCTTGCCATGTGAATTGCCAAAGAAATTCTGCCTTTGTGTGAGCAGACAAAATTAACCAGCCTCACACATCAAGCAAGTCTCTGATAGAATAAATGATACTAACCTAGGTCTGATGGTGGAAAATACTTCTGATGTGAGTCATGTAACAGGGGAACACAATGATAGGCCAAAACAAAAGGTTTGTCTCATAGAGATTTCCTTCCTTAGGATTTAGTATTAAGTAGTGATTTGAACAAACAGAAAACTAGGCCTCCCCAGCCATGAAGAGTACCCTAGCTATCAAGATAAACAGTCATGTTTAATTCTCTATCACAGTATTTCTTGTGGGCAGTGTTTTCATTTCCAAAGAAGAATCTAGAAGTGTCTCACTTAAACATCCCTTATACTGAGGTTCTTAAAACAGAAAGTTAAAATGCAAAACTAATATTCTCAGTAAGAGTCAAGACTTGAACACAGACTTCCTCTGATTACTGATTCTCTGTTCACTGAGCTAATAGATAAAGCAGATAATACTTTTCTTCCCTTTTTGTTAGAAAAGGTTGGCATAAATTTCTAACTCTAGGAGAGAGTTCAGAAATGTGTTTTGGAGATTTTCACATCTCTACAGCTCACATTAAAGGACAATGTCAGAAACAGATGGAACTCAAGACCCATCACCCTTTCTTCAGTCTTTAATAATGGCCAATCTGGCTGTAACCTGTCAACTGTGGTCATTTCTCTGGTGGACCCTCTCACCCCCAAACGTGGAAAGAGGCAATTGCACTTTCATTCTGGTTTTGAGATTCCACTACACAGCAAAGCAGTCACAGTACCAAAGCCTCGAACCCGTAACTACTTACAAAAATGAACCAACATTCTAAATTGAATCTGCCTTTACTGATTCACTTTTTAAAACACCGTTTGCAATATTAGAAAATCTTAGAAGCTCAGAAGAAACAATTTTGCATTGTACAGTACTTGTATATTTCAAGCAGTGAAAGCTGTAAATGATGCACATGTTGGAATGACAATAAGATAAATGGAAGCTTTCATTGCGAAAATGCAAACCAGAAGACAGATAGATAGCTTGTTTTGCTTTAGGCAAAGCATGAATGCAAACATTTGAACTGGAGAAAACTCCCCTTTCCTTCTGTGGCCCCTCTGAGCCATTACATTAATTGCTTGGAACTATTTACCTACTTCCCTTCATTTAGGCCCCAGGTGCAGACACTCTGGATACTGAAAATTATTTTCATTCTTTTCACTAAAGCGGAAAAACAATATATGGAAACACTCATCTTTTCCTTTCAGAAATCCAGGACTGTGAGGAGAGATGGAATCATAATAATTATTTTGTGCTTGCCTGTTTTTTAACACCCCGTAACAAAACACGAGAGTGGGGGTGGAGGGTCAGTAATGTTTCTTTTTCAGAGTACAGTGAAAATATTTTTTTAGTTTAGTTACAATAGCAGGGGCAGCTGGCAACGTTTGTACTTATGCGTCTTCTAACACTTCACTGAAGAGACGCCTCTAATTTTTGAAGAAAAGCAAATACCTGATTTTGCAAATGTGCTGACCTGTGCTTATACCATGCCTCTGAAAACCACCTTTAGTGATCAGAATGTTAGTGTGTGCTTTAAGTATGACCAGTCAGATCCAGGCATGCACTTTTCCATATGGGAAGCTAGAGAATTAATGGAGGCATTAAATGTTTAGAAAATAAACTATCAATCACATTAGAAAATAAAATAAAAATTTAAAAAACCACAACAGAGGCTCAAAACCTAAATTTCTAAATTGGCAGCAAATAGGATCAGTCTCAATATCTATGATTCTTTCTGGCAGGATAACCATGTCTCAGTGTTCTTGCTTAATTTTATGTCCAACTTCCTTCTGTGGGAAGAACAAATTAAACCTTTTCTTGTGCTTTTAGTAAGAGGTTCTTCTGCTTTTGATTATTTTGGAATACAAACAACAGATTGTGGGACACTGGTTGTATAGATATCTTTAAATAATTATTAACAAAATCTATGGCTATTTACACAGAGTGTATTCAACTCCTCCCTTCCCAGTAAAGAATATCAGTCAATCCCAGGGTAGCCCAGGTCATCAAGGGGTGGCTACTGAGTCTGGCTCCCCCTGTCACAGCTGCCTGGCAGCAGGCCCACCCTCAGGAACAGCCAGCTGGCTCTGCTGTGCTTTTCAGCTTCCTCCAAGTTTGCATGTGGACCTGTGAAGCAGCTGAGTTTAGTTTGCCTGATCAGCTTATTTGTTGTCAACCCAGAGAGTATTCCCATTGCCATGACTGCCGATGATGCAGTCAGTTTGCACTTGGAGTTTTCAGCATGGCCTCTGCTCTGTCATTTCTGCTGGTCTGCACTGGCTCTTCAAAAGACCAGATCTGTTTCACAGATTTTGTTAGTTTCAAGTCAGTTCAGCACTTCTTTGTTCTGATCCTACTGCTTGTCCAGATGCACAAGTTTATCTGCTAACTGCTGGCCCTTAGCAGACTCAAACTATGAGAAAGACTAATCCTTCCTCTATTTTCTCTTTTATTCCAACTGCAGAGTTGTGAAACATTAGAAGCTACTAGGGTTACCCTTTATTAGAAGATCTTGTTAGAGCATAGGCACCTATGTTCATCATTAATGATATATATCAGATATTAGTCAGAAATACAACTCCCTTGTAGAACTATGACCAATAATGCAAACAAACCCAACCTGTTCTATGTATGTCTTCTGATGTCAAGAAAAGGGTGTAAGTAGCATCTGCCATAGAAACAAACCTTTGAATTCAAGGATTTTCAGAGGAAACCTTAGGAGTAATTCACTATTAAAAGTAAGAGTACCCTCAAAGTAAAAAGATTATTTCCTGGAACATTTGTCTTTCTTTAAACTAAAAATATGATGTATGCCCAAAATATGCAGAAACTCTTTCCATTCCCAACTAATAATCAAGTATGTTTTTTTCTGGAAAAACAAGTTATTTGTTCTAGCGAACATAATAAGATGATATTGTAATTCATTTAACTATTCAATGATATTTTTAATCTCATTAGATTAATTAATATCCTGTTGCATTTACTTACCTAGATGAGGGAAAGAGATATTTTGTAAAACCCTATTTTATTGTCTGTTTTATTGTATGTTGTCTTCTTATTCAGAAGGACAACACTAAAACCAGTTGTAGTGATACTCATTCCTTTACGTGGCCTCCTGATCTTAGTTATAATCTCAGCTCAGTAGCACAAGTTTTCGCGAATCTGTCATATGAAAGGCTCTCCAAGTTGTTTTTAATCACTCTCAACTTCTGGACTTCTTCTGTGATTGCAGTATTGTTACTGAGATGTGAATGTTTTTCACAGACACAGGAAGAGACTTTCAGCTGTTTGAACAGCTATTTCTGTTCACTTCTGAAGAGTGTCAAGCCAGGTGCAGTCATGCTTACTGGCTAGGTAGTATAACAACCACTTATTCACATTAGCCATGGCCATCAACACAACAACATTAACACAAACTATACTTCGTTATGAAGGCACTAACATATCTTGTTCCAATGCCTCCAAACCACACTAGAGTCATCTCATTCAGTATGAATTATTTTGTATTCATCTGGACTCAAATTCATCTGCTTTAATAGGTTCTTTGCTACCTTCCCAGATCTTGTTTCAGCTTGTCAGGAAGTTCTTCTATAAGCATAGCCCATGTCAGCAGTTAGCACCCTAAAATCTACTGGCAGGTAAATTTATTATGACTGAAGCCTGGTCAGGATGGCATCTGAGCTCATGTCCAATTTATGTGGGCAGAAATACCCAGATACTTGAAGCTGCATAAGTATTCTTGAAATGAGGCCTCTATCACCTGTAAGGATGAGCAGCTGCTGAGTTGAAAATAATATAAACAAATCCTCTGGTATGGAAATCTGTTTACAATACCTGCTCAACATCTAATACTCAACTATTTCTACCTGTACTGCATTCACATATTCTCATTCTAATTCCTGTTAAATATGGTATCTAAAACTTGGTCAGGATCGGTATGGAAGTATATAAAGCAAATATATCTGGGAAAGAATTAATTTTAAATTGCAGTGTGCTTGAGAGCTAGTGATTACACGGAGCTTGAAATTTGTGCGATTCATGATTATTCCTGCTGTTTCTGATTTCTGCTTCAAATGGAATTGGGCTGATTGTGAAGCACATTAGTGAATTACTCTGTCTGTTTAAGAAGGAAGTTGTAATTTTTGAGGGATGTAGAGTGTTATCACTGTCATAGTATTTGGGAGTAGGAAATAAAGAGCCTGTGAGATGCTTTCCCATAAGTACAGTGTTCTTCAGGCCCAAAGACTTGCGAAGGAAACAATTCCTTCTAATTAGGAAAGTAATGTTAAGCAGAAAAAGATGTAAAAGCTTAAGGACTGTTCTTCTCAGAGATGTTTCTGAGAAGAATTAGGGCAATAGAGGATTATTGTTTTGTTAAGCCTTTGATTGGGATCTCAGACTTTCATCAGTTCTGTAGCAATGCAAGCAAGAGATCTAAGGCTCAAACATATCTCCAGAAAAGAGATCTTAGAGAAAGAAAATAAAATAAAATTAAAAAAAACCAACCCAGACTAGGATTTAGCTTTGGGGTATTTATAACTCCCAGTTGAGAGCCAAGGGGAAGTTTTTCTGTCATCACCCTGTTACTTTTAAAAACAGAAGGGGAAAAAAATTTGCTTTTGATTTCTCAAAAAATAGTGTTAGTTATTTGAAAAATTCCAGACCAGAGCATGAAAGATCCTTGAGAGGAAAACTCCAGAGTATAATCAAGATTAAAGCCTTTAATGAAGGCAAAGCTTACTTGTCTGATCAGATCCTAGCATAATGGTCTAGCATGTGATATTATTCTGTATAAGTTACATAACTTTTTGTTTAAGAGCATACTTTACCTTCAGCAGCACAAACAACATTTTTAACCTGTTCAGATCCTGGAGAAATGCAAACAGATTTGAAGAAAAAAAGATTAATATCTGTTAACAAAAGAAAATCAAACCTCTCTGTGACTTGGTTAAGATGAAAGCAAGACAGGAAACTAATAAAGAGGATCAGAGGACCTGGAAATAAATGTTGACAGGCTTGTGCACTGGCAGTTTAAAATCACATGCTATTAAGCATTAGCTTTCTGCTTAAGTGTTTACCCACAGATTGCCTTTTCCTAGTAAAGGCTAGAGATTACCCACAACTCATTTTGTTTGCAGGTTTTCTGAGTGTGTGTGGGTACATCCTACCATTTATCAGCCACAATGCACTGAGGTCACAAGTCCCCTGCCTCATTAAAAGACAGTGAGCCAATTGAAAAACAACTCCCTTCTCCCTTGGCGCATCTGAACATATGGTGCAGGAGTAGTATGCTTAATTCTGAAACAGTCAGATCTGAGAAGAAGCTAAGCAGTTAGGCAAAAAGTAGGTAATAAAACTTTGGATTACAGAGTCATGTAGTTTTCCTGTTTTGACAATAGAATTGGTAGACTACAGTTTCAAGCTTTTTAGGGTTTCTTATACACAGAGAAATAAAGATTAAAAGTTACAATATTAAAAACTTTAGTGGAAAAATAAAAACAGAAGCATGACCCTACTCCAATGTGGAAATGTCAGAGCTTCACAAAATCATCAACTGAATATAGAGTGCTGGTGTATTCAACATACCTTGATGTAGGCACATTGGTATCATCAGGGTGTTTGCTGCTGTCAGAAAACATACTGACAGAAGAGAAGGTGGTTTCTTGACTCTTTATATGTCTAATATAATGTGATCTAATACGTCAAATTAAAGGATTGGTATGAGCTCCGCGGTACAGGCATGTAACAGTTGCCATTCCACAACTTAGAGACAGTCTGAATATGGGTGGTGCTGGCTAGCGTCAAGCCACCAGTCTCGCCTTTTTATCTTAAGAAAACTGTTACTCTGTAGCACTTTTTCCAGGCTATGGAACAGCTATACTTCCATTCAGCTTTAAAAAGGAAACAATCATTAAACATTTTATACTTGAATGCAGGCCTTCAGAGTTTTGTTCAAAATGGTCCTCCAGAGAACACAGTAAAACCAGTATCTCTTGGGACAACAATGGAGAAACTTTCATCAGCACTGAGAATGCAAATATTCATTGCTTCTGCAGCGAAGTAAATACTATTTCGTGGCGTCATATATTCAATAAAAATAAAATTACTTTTGATTTTCTTTATTCCCCCAACCCCAGCAAGATGTCACATTCCCTGCTGATTATTAAATTGATCCTGGTTAACCGGAAAACAGTAAAGTTAGCCAGCATGGAATGTGGCTTCATTGTCAAATAAAGGGACACTCTTCTACTGCATCATGCCGTGGGCTTGTACTGATGTAAATAATGTAATAGGATGGATAGGCGCACTTGTATGTGTGTTTAATGCTATGAATTCAAGTTTTTGCATGAGGACAAGGACAAAAGAGAATGTTTGAACAGTACTCCTTAAAACTAACTTTCCTTTCTGTGCATTACATATAAGCTGATTACTTTTTTGTTACATTTTTAACTAACAAGCTGTAACGAGGATTTAGAAAGCTCCTTCTACATCTATTTGCACAATGAAAGCATAACACCCCACAAGGAAGTCTTTCTACAGCTGGAAGAAGTGGGGGAGGCTATACTGAGGTAGAATAAATGGAACTGATCTTTTTCTCTTTTCTCCCTCTTTACCAGCTGTACAGTGCTGGGATGGAAAGAGTGTGCCACTTTCAGTTACTTCCTTCTACAGCACACCAAGAAGCAGAGTAACTGATTTTGTTGTCTAGTTCCAGAAACAGATGTGGTTTGAATTTCTATGCACATGGGCATTGGTGCATTCACAGATGTATGTATATATAGCCTGCTTATTTCCACATGCTCCTACTTGATTGAGAAGGCCTACCTGTAACTTTTTCAATCACCCACAGCCTGTAAGCAGTTCAAGCACAGGTCCAGAGCCAGAGTTATGCTTTGTCGCCAGGAGAAGGGCTGTGATAATGCATGATTAGTCCAAATCCCTGAGAAGCAAGACAGCTGGGACTACTAAACCTGGCATCAGTGACTGCAGTGATCGCGTTGTGCACTGGGGTAGGGAGACACCTGGAAGCCATTTCCTGCTTGTGAACTTATCTCCCTCCCCCTTTCTTTCAAAGATAACTATATGCGATGTGGCTTTTGGCCACAGTGAGGTTTTTTGGATTTGTAACGTCAGGAAAGTTTGCTTTAAAGGCACAGGTCTTTCCTTACATATGAAAAGTTCAAAAGACAATTTTTTCCCTCTGCTGTTTTGGTTTGGTTTTTGTTTTGTGGTTGTTTTTTTTTTTCTTCTCTTCTCCCAATCTCTCAATTTCTCTTTTTGAGAGTTTCTTCAAGTTTTTCAAACTCCAAAGAAGTCTTTGCAATTTCATCTTGAAACTAGCAAATGAACCTTAACAGACTAGAGACTGTTTAGGTACTGGCCTGAGTTTTCACATTGCCAATGCCAAAGCCACGAATTGTTGCTTTCTAGCCATACCTCACTAAAGTACCACAGGTTACAATTTCCACAGCCCCCTCCCCACCCCTTAAATATTTGAAGTTTCCTTAGCTATGCAAATTAAGCACATATCTTGCCCATGATAATGCCTTTGAGCAGCATCCCTTTTGTCAGTTTGGTTTCTCTTGTGCAGTGTGATTCTTACCAGAAGACATCTCCTGATTTTTTTTTTGTTGTCTCTGGAAACATTTCATTTGACAGGATGGTCTCTCTGTTGCAGCTATTGGGTAAGGTGTTGGTCCCCTGAAATCAGCAGGAGCCACCAAATTCTAATGTGCCAGAAGTTTTCACCTCCTGTCCACTGAAGACTTGAGGCATGTAATGCTTTGTCAGTTTGAAAGTGCTCCAGCCTTTTCTTGATATTTTCTATGGAACTATTTGTCTTAGAAAAACTAATAGCAGAGATAAAACCCACTGGTATTTCTGACACAAGCTTATAAACAACCCCAAATAATTATTTATATTTTTTTTTTTGGCTAAGAGAAATTTCACTTTTCATAACTGAAGTCTAAAAAATTTTGAAAACAAATTAAAAAAAGAAAAAACAGAGAGATAGCCAAATGTTAGGAGGCCAATAAAATGGTTTTGTGAAGTCTCATACAAAACTTCAAATATTTTTCAGGGTTTTGAGAAAGTTGCTTTTTACCTAAAGACATCTGTTTTAGTGTACTGTTCATGAATATTACGTTATCACACTTGCACACAACTACTGCAGTGCAGTAGTTGTAAGATTTTAATAGTTGATTTTCATCTCTTAACCAGTGGTCTGGGCCCTGTCCCACAAGGCCAGAGCAAGACAGCAGGGAAGGCTCAGGGATTAAGCAAAAGTCCAAATACCAGGCAAGTGTGTAGCAGCAAGGAAGGTCCAACATCAAGGTAGGCAGGCAGTCTGCAGGTCAGGGTCAGACCAGGAATCATCAGACAGGATCATAGTAACAGGCAGAATAGAGATGAAGCTGGGAGGTCAGCCCACCTCATAATCTGATCAGCAAGGTCCAGGGCCAAACACAAGCACAGCTAAAACATAGCTCAGGCAGGAACTGAAGGCACAGGGCTGTTCTTAAATGAAGCTCCTGGGCTCATGGACAGGAGTGTGGGTAGAGGCCTCAGGTAAGGCTGGTCAGGACCATTAAATACCATTGATGCAGTCAGGCCCCCTCACATAAGTCAGTAGAACATCCAGTCTCATCTTTTCAGGCATAAGCAAGAAAAGGGGAGAATTATGGTTGTGGTTTGACCTGTGCTGCATTTTCTGACCCCTGAGTGCCTGATTTCTCAACCATGATATTACAGTAATGCTGTGTCTACCCATAGTTTATATAAACACAGAGTATGTTAAACAACTGACTTACGATGTGATACTTTATTTTTCCACTGAATTTTAGACCATCTGTGTACTAAAACATTTCTAGACTTGGAAAGAAGATCTGATCTATTCAGTCATTTCACTAAGTAGTTACAGATACAGAGTATTCTTCTGTATGTACTTTGATATTTATATTTCATTCCTTTTTTTCATTGTAATTAAGCATCTGTTGGATCCCAAAGCTTAGTTGATACTTCTGTACTTTTGAAATGTCTTCTTTGCTCATCCTAAACCTTTAATATTCTCTGATTATGTGCAGTTCAATGTAACCTTTTTCCCAAGGCTTAGAGTTGCTCTAGAAGAGTTTCAGGTCACCTGATTTCTGAGGAACAGTTTGGTCCATGTCTGTTGATAAGTGATGTTTTCTTTTTCATCTTTACTAGCTGAGGTAATACATGCTGCTGTCTCATACTCTGAGACATAGAGCAGGATGTCAAAAGCACTGCAGGATACAATTGTAACAGGCAGTCTATGCTTTTGGAATATCTCCTGATCAGTGTATGAAGTATCCAGTTGGCTAACTGTAACCCCCACTCTATAATTACAAAATGTGTGATTCTCTTGTTGGCAGAGAGAAGCATATCAACTTCTACCAAGTTCTGACTCTGGAAATTTAGGCAGAAAGGAGCCATTTCAGTGTCTCACATGAAAGAATTTGAAGCAGAGAGCTTCACTACAGTACAGTCATTTGCTTCCCTAATTCTGGCTGGCTGGGACTAGAAGCTAAAGAGAAACAACAGGTTTTGTTCCAGGTGAAGAGTGAATATGTAAGAAGTTAAAAGCACCTGTGCTGGGTCCAACCAAAAGCCCACCTAACCCAGTATCCTGTTTTAAACAGTTGTCCAGAATGGGTGCCTTATGAGAAGGAAATGCTTTTCAACTTTTCCTTGCAAAAATTATTTCCTCCACCCCAACTCAGAGAATCACTGTGGGCAGGACAACTGCATAAGAGCTAGTAATTAATGTTTTATGCAAGATAAAAAGGATCTGTATCTTGCTGATGTAAACCAACAGTGTTATTTTCAGTGCCAGTTATCTCTGCTGAGGATATCACCTAAAAATTTTACACAGAAATAGTCTTAAATTTAGACATGACTCCAGTAGCTGTATCAGACTTCATAATCTGTCCACTTTTGATGTCTTCTCACAAATCATAGCACTGGTCTGTTTCTAGTCTGACACTTTGTTTTGATTTTAATAACCTAATGTGAATTAAAATAGCCGGTGCATAGCAACCCTTTTTTAGAATGAGTGTTTGATGCTAATAGGCATGTTTAGCCAAGACTTTGCTGAGCCATGGCTTTCATCTCAGCCCATACAATACATACATGATAAAAAATAATTAACCTCTTAACTTCTGGGTAAAGAATTGTGAAAAGCACATATCAACACAAAAGTTACAAGTCAGTGAAGTTATGGGAGATGATTAGGAAAAGAGGAGAGATTCAGTGTGGTCATTTGAATAATATCCTGTACTCTATACTTCTAATAATAATGATGTCCAGATTGGAAAACGTGGACATGGTCTGATAATAGACTGATGCATTTAAAAGGAGCCAAACACTACAGAGAAGGATTCCTGCTCAATGTAGAAGCGAAAGGAAAATGTAGACAGGGGCACAAGCAAACTGCAGTTTGCTTCTACTGGAAGATTGAGTGCTCACTGAACAAAAGGGTTAATGGAGGGATTACAAGAATTGGCTACAGACAGCCAGTGGATTCAATTCCCGTAGATTGCTGGGACAGTGCAAAAGCTGAATCTTTGTCTCTTGTAATTGCTTTGTTCATTACCCCCCACACCCCAATCCTCAAAGCAAACAACAAACAAGCCAAGCCATCCTGTCACACATAGTCCTTCTATTACAAAGGTTCCACTTGTAAAAAACCACTCTTGTCTATTTCTGTGCTTTTTAGCATTTTATCCTCTTACCAGGATGAAGGTCAACAGAACTCTCAAATAAAACATTAAAATTTGTTTCACGAGCAAACTAGTACTTTACTGGAGACACATACTGTGTCAGACTGTGATAGTGCAGGCTTCAGATGTAACCTGAGTCCAGTTTAAAATTCTGAAAAGCAGCTTGGTTGGACTCAGTGAGCTTAAGATCATTTATATGCACTGTTTTATGTGCAGCAGAAATCTTTTTTTTTTTTTTCCAATCTAAATGATTATGTGATTCTATTATGAGTTTTTGCTACAACAAGTTCAATGTATCATTTAGTTTCTCTTCCAGCTTCTGGGGCAAACCCTACGCTCCAAATTTCCCTCACATGTTGCCAAATAGCACAGCTCCAAATTTCTCTCACATGTTACCAAATAGCACAAGAGCATTCACCTCCAGAAGTTCAGCAGTGCTTTCTCTTCCCCCAGGCCTGCTGTGTAACTTTTTTCCCTACTCATTCACCAGTCTCATCGTCATCAAGGTGCAGCCACAGCTGAGGGACAGATGATAGAATGGATATAATTTGAGGCCTGGTAAAATGCCTCTAATCCCATCTTTTCCTCATTTTACTCATTTTTGTATGGTGCCTGAAATGCAGCCAGCCACCAGTACCAGCTACTTCAGAGATCTGTAGTCAAGTTCCTAATTCTTTCTTCAGTTTGTTCCTTTCTGCAGCCCTAAGGATCCTCCCACAGAACCATTACAGTTAGACAAGCAAAGCAGGCTGATGGACAGGACATGTAGAGGAGCACATGTAGAGGGTCTTAGTCACTGGGACCTCTTTCTGGAGAGTGAGTCCAGCATGGGAAGTTGTGCTGTATACATTGGGTCCAGCAGTGCAGACAGCCTTGATGTAGTGGCAAGACTGCAAATGGCGAATTGTCAACCTACTGCTTCAGAGGTCCTTTATGATGGGGTTTTCCAGAGATTAGTCAGATGTTTGTTAATTTTCATACCTCTCAGAAAACCAGGTCAATAAAAGAAGGAATGATTTAATGTCTAGGAATGGAGAAGGAAAGGGTGTTAATTATACTTTATCAACTATAATTCTACCATGGGAAGAATATATAGAAGTATTTTTGTTATTACCTTAAATTAACCAGCACGTAATATAAATTCTCTGCACCACTGAAGCTTCTAGTCTTCCCGTGGCTTCAGTACTTGAACAACATTTCATGTCTCTCATTCTCAATCAAGAGAGTCTGCACCTTCTGATAGGAAACACCAGCAAAATAGCAGAGCTTGAAGAGAAATCCAACCTGCATGACTGAATGAGAGGGGTGTCTAGAAGCTGCTTATTAAATTCTACTTTTTAAAAATATTGTTGGTCTCAGATATGACTTAGTGTTAGAGGTATAATTGCATGCATTCTCAGCAAGGAAACAGAATTGCTTAAGTGAACATTTCCTCCAGAGTTTTCTTCTTTGGCAATAAGATGGCTTAATGTTGTTTTAGTTTGAATGAAGCTGTTAATAGGCTGTGTTCTTCAGCAGCGTCTATTACCCTAGTAAGTTACTAACACATACTGCGTGTGTATTTTACATGGGTACATTACTATGTATTTGAAATCAGCTCAAACTGTGCAGCATAATTAGAGGAATTAACCTCACATTGCTTTGTCAAAACATTCTTTAATTTCTGGGTTTTAGGATTATTGGATTAGAAGATTAGATGGGATGCCTAGAAATCTTAAATCAGAGCATCTATGAAAGTAAGGCTTCTCATGAATCAGTGTTACAGTGCAGTGTATCTGTAAACTGCAGAGCCTGTATAAATTGCTGCAGTAATTGTTCAAAGGTATTTCAATGCTAGGACAACAGGATACTGTTTTCTCTGACCTCCCTTTTTTTCTAACATTTTTTAATTTTAAGGAATTTAGTAACTTTTCTTCATTATAATCAACTGGCAACTGTAGTCACTCTGAGCTTGGTGTGTGAATCACTAAGCTTCCTTGCCCATATGTTACTAGAGGAATCCTGACACTGACCAGACATTGCATGGAATTCACCTTGCAGCGTATGTTTATTAGTTACATTATGATCACTGAGTACAGCTACAATTTAGTGGCTGTCGCACAAAACATACTTTGTTGTCAGAGAATTCTGCTTTGGTTAAGCAGTAAACATGGTGGACTGCAGGCCCTTCTCTTTTTCTCAGTGCAATAGCAGATTCACTGGCAGGTAAGAGTCTTCACACATGGCACACAGAAAGTTGTTCTGTCGTTATATTGTGTCTCACTTCCACAGGAGACTTAGTACTTCAATCCTAAAAGTTTCTGTGAAAAACATTTCTCTTGCTGCTGTCCTGCCCTTGCTTGGTCCAGCATATTGTATACCACACATATAGCAATGCAAAACACAAGAAAGACTTTCTATATAGTGTATGTATCTGTGTGTATGAGTAGAGAAGTGACGGCACAATGATAAATATACTATCAAACAGGGAAACTTCAGGACCTGGTTCAAATTCCTCTGAAGAAAAATGATATAAACTTTGTCATGTCAATATCTGAGCAGAAATGTTTGGTAAATTCTGCTGGGGATTCTGAACCTATAGGTTTAGAGTCCAGATGTTTCAAAGAGGATGGTTAATGTAATAGTACTATGTTACTCTTTCCTGACATGGTTTTGTAAGTATTAGGAAGATGACTTTTAATTAGTGTATTAAAGAGTTTCAGAATTACTAATACTCTGTCATCAAGTTTTGCAAAGCAAACAGAAGAGGAGTTCTGTTCACAAGCAATATGGAGACAGCTGTCCTAGCCATATTCCCAAGCCATTAACAGAATGGTCATAAGCATTTCAAAGCACCATATTCCCATATCGTTTAGTATTTGCACTGCTAAAATGACAGCATCCAAAACAAAAACCAAAATGCTGAAGCATTGCAATATGATGAAGATCATGACTGTCTGAACAGAAAGATCATTATGGGAAGGTGCAAATCATACTTTTATTTTCTTGGGTATGGAAAACCAAGCTGCTTTGGTATAAATTTGGCATCTTTTAAAATCAAATGGTATTTTTGTCACGGATTTCCACAAGGCCAGAACTGTGTATTTTAGGCCTCGCAGTCTTGTCAGGATTTAACATACCTGAATTAGCAGAGTTATACGTAGTGATAGCTTTCATATTTTCAAACTAAAACTGTAGGAATATTAAAATAACAGCTTGTCATTTCCTTCTTTGTTGGCAGAGCTCTATCAAAAATATTTTTTTTTCACTAAATTCCCAGTATTTCAAAAATTTCTGTCTGAAGTAGCACAGAACTCTCCAACTTCCTTAAACATAGTAAGCTGTATTTCTGTTTAACCCAGGGACTGATACAAAATTATGACACTATTGGGTAGCATAAAATAAGGAAATGAATAGCTTAACAGATGTTCAACAGGATACATTTTTTTTCTTTTTTGTGAGTGCCTGCTCACTACTGTTGAACAGAAAAGAAAGTACCTGCAAATACTCCTTGGATGCCTAAACTAAAAAGTCAGTCTCACTAAGCCTTGTCTAAGAGTCACAGCAGGGGAGTCTATCACTGACAAGAAAGGGATCTCTAATGTAGGACAGGCTTTTTGCCAGCATGGCCTCTCAACCTGCTAGCAGGGATTGCAATCTTCAGGTTGTTTTCCCTCATTTTACACCAGTGTAACTATACTGTCTTTAAAAAGTATAATTGGTACCAATTTAAGCCTGATCAGAGTATAGCCTTTCTTTAATTACGTATCCTCCTAAACCACTTATTTCTGTGAGACATCACAGCAAAACTCATAAACAAAAAGCTAGAACACATAGCCTGTAAATAGGATCAGAATTGGATATGAATCACTTCCCACCCCCACGAACACCCCGTGCCCTTAAGTAGAACTGTAAAACGGAGGCCTTGAAATCAGGAGAAATCTCTGGCCTGTTCTGAATTGCTCTCATGGATGGTACTAGCCCCAAAGAGCATGGCACCAACCACACATGAATTGGGGGTCAGTAGAACCATTGCTAACTTTCTGTCTGTCAATCAATCCTTTTTGTGTGCCACTAGCTCTAAAACACCAGTTGGCTTTTTTAGCTTCTTTGCCTTGTAAAGGAAATACAAGATAGTTCTGAAGGTTTTTCTGTTCTCAGAAATTTACAGAAAGAGAGAAAATATAGAAGGTTATAGTGTGTGAATCCTGCCATTTAGATTATAGAAATATTTTTGTAATCAAAAATATCCTTGCCAGAAACAGTTCTTTGGTATTTAGAAATCCTTTGCTAAACAAAGTAAAAATGAATGATAAACAAAATCAAGTTTCCTTTGAGCCTGATGTTCTTGCAGCTGCACTCCACTTTTAAGAGAAACCCATTAGCAATTAATTTAGAATGACACTGGCAAGCAGTCCTCAGACTTTAATTAATATCTTTTTGACAAGCTCATAATCTTTCTAGTTAATAAAGTCTCTCTTAAATTAGTTTAACTCTGATTTCACTCACCGTTGTAAGCAACCGTCATCAAATCTAGGGTACTTTACAGAACTTTTTAATTTAAAATACTTCTAAAAAGAGAATTTGTAGTTGCATTTTACAGAGTAGAAACCACAATTGATGAAGGTCACCCTCAATCCACAGGCAGAGCTGGAAAGAAAATCTAGGTTCCTGAATACGACAAGTACAAGGTCCTACACCTGGGTTGGAGCAATCCCAGGCACAGCTACAGGTTGGGCAGAGAAGAGATTCAGAGCAGCCCTG
>WYDI02005604.1:0-39057 GCA_009867235.2 Psittacus erithacus
CCATACCATAGCACGTCATGTCCAGGGTGTGAACGGGGAGATACCCGGAAGGGCTAGCTCTCTCTCTCTGCTCGATCTGCGAGTGGTGATTGTATTCTCTTCCCTTGTTATTTCCCTTATTATTATTAGTGGTAGCAGCAGTGATTTGTGTTATACTTTAGTTACTGGACTGTTCTTATCTCAACCTGTGGGAGTTGCATTCCTTTGATTCTCCTCCCCATCCCTCCGGGCCTGGGGGGGGAAAGAACAGGTTGTGGGGGGAAAACAAGCAGGCTACATGCTTTTTCTAATTTACAACTAAGCTTAAACCACGACAGGGCAGTAAGCAGTTCTTGCAGTGTTTTTAATCAGATTAGGAATGAGCATGGGAAAGGGGAGATCCACTGAAGTGCAGGCTCTCACATTACCTTTGTTCTGTGCTAAACACCATAAAATCATGTCCTGCAGTGGTATCTCTAAGAGGAACAGCAACAACTGAATCAGGCTGGGGCATCATTGATTGGCCTGAACCACCTCCTAGTGAAGTGGGATGGTTTCACTTGTTACTTCCTCTTGGATAATTTGTCTTTCACTCTTCAAGGCACGATCCAGTTATTTTATCATCAACACACTAACCAAGTCAAAGGTATGAATGAAAAATGTAAAAGTAAGCTGTAGAGTATCAGTATGCACAGGTGGCTTGCAGTTGCTCCAGGAATTTAAAAAACAACTTTGTATAGACATTTGCCTAAAACTATAGAAAGTCTTCAAAAGGATTGTGCTGCTTGTAGGCCCATTTTCAAGAAGAGCAAATGGCAGAGACTGGATTGATGTAGTTCAGAGAATCTGACTATGAACAGTTTTAAGTCAAGTGTCATTAGGTTGAGCTAACCAACAGCAGGAAAAACATGGAAGCTGAACAGGATACTTGTAATATTAGTAAGCATACATACACCTTTCTGTATCTACCTGGCCAGACACAAGTGCAGATTTGAGTGCTAGAACAGGCTGCCATAATTCACCACTATTGCCTTTTAGTAAGTTTTTATTTTAAATAAGAACTGAGGTTAGAATAATCAACTGTTTGATTTATAGCAGGGTACCTTCTCTGTAACAGAAAAAGATAATGCAACAGACCCTCTCAGTAGGCTGGTAGTCTAGACAGCAACATCTAAAACTCAGTAGTCAGATTTAGGAGTTAAATTTTAATTACCTCTTTATTCCTCAAAACTACAGGACTGAAAACACTTTATTGCAGCCCAAAGACCAATTCCCTCCACATAGCTCCTAGACAGAATAAAAACAATGCTGAAAGGAGCTGCCCAGGTGTCTATAAAAAGTTCCCTGATTTTTTTCACATCAAATTTTGGAGGAGAAGGCACATGGGTATTTTAACTTTAGTTACTCCACCCTGTTGAAAATGAGAAAAATCTTGTCTCACATATGACTGTCCCCATACTACCTTGCAGGGTTGAAAAGATGGGGGAGTTTGTTTTCTCCTTGACAGAAAGCTTTCCCATCTAATTTTCAGCATTTGTGGTTCTCTACCCATAAAACACATTCATCCAAGTGGTAGACAAGTTAGTGGGTTTGCTAAAGTGCTAACTTCCAACAGCTTATAACAGGAAAACAGACATGACCTGCATTCCAAAGGAAGAAAAAATATGTTAAAATGCTAAATAAACATATCACCTTGTATGAACAAAATAGTAGACAGAAGATACTATTCTGTAGGGATACAGTTAAGAGACTGTTTATTTTGTATGGCAAGGGAAAGGCTGTCTAAGTCTAACACAACTAAAGCTGGTGCAAAACCCCCTTAGCTCCTCAGAGGTTGACAGGTGCTCAGCTCCTGCTAAAGCAGTTGGCTGTCCCAGGGTACCCTCAGCCCCATGGGCTGGGGGGACACCTAGCATCTTGAAGGCATGGGAAAGGCTCTACCTGGGTAGAGACCTACTTGGTCTCTACCTGCTTTAGAGACCAAAAGTGGTTATCGCCTATAGGGTACAGAACTAACTGGGATGCAGGTGAAGAGCACCTTGCACTTGCCTTACTAAACTCCATTTCAAACCTTTTTCATGGGTGAGTGACTCTATTCGCTGTATGCATGGAGGTTTAAGTGCCAGCAACCAGAACAGGATCCAAACACAGCTCCCAAAACTATACACAGACCACTGGCACTCCATAACATGGGGTCCACAGGGCTACAGAACCCTGTTAAGTGGAAAAATTTAGTCTTCCCTGCTATAAATTTGATAGGTGTTACAGGCATATTAAGATAAAGAAGACTGACACTGGTCCATTAGCTTTAGGAGATGGAGCACAGATGAAGAGGCAGTAGAGAGGTGGTACCAAGTCCTGTTAACATGCAATTGTAAGTCATACTCATACATCATTTCCATTGTTGTTACAAGTTTTATTGCTGTTGCATATTCCCAACATTTGCCCTTGTCTGTTTACTTGAGTAGACACCTTCTTATTATTTAAAATGGGTAGTTAACAGGCACATAAACCATTATATTATAGTGCACATCCAAGTTTCTGCCATGTGGAACAGACAGACAGCATTTTAATCTGAGCAATGCCAGATTACCATAGAGAAATATAAAAGAATTTAAGGCACATGTGACCTGCTGCTTTTCAAGTAACAGTGAGGCGCTAGAGGGATCACACAAACAGCTTAGTTTCAATTACTGTTTCATGTCAATACTTGTTTCTTTTGTGATATAAAATTGAAATGCAGTATAAAAATACATCTTTTCACAGGGTCCAGTAGTGCCAAGTGCAATTTCAATATTTTAGTGCTGTGATATTTAAGCTTGAGGTACATTAAGAGTGCAAATTCTGCTCGAGTTTCTTCAGGATACCGTACTCAGTAGAAGAGAGACTTATCTTTTTCTCTTGCTTCCCAAGGCAGGCTGCATCTTAAGTTAAAACAGTTTTTCTCAACCTTTCCCATGAGACATACTATCCAGAGGTGTTACTGATACCCTGATTCCCCTGACTGCAGCAGTAGTTAATGGGACGCCATAATTGAAAACCACTCCTTCAATATACTTTTTACATCCGAGACACAGCTTCAGCTTGTTTTTCATAGATATCTTGATCCTTTTTGACTTGTTCCTTTTCTTCCTCATCGAGTCGGGCTTCAACCTCATTTGGATTGGTATAGGTATAAAAATAAGCCATAACAGCAAAAATGATGCAAACTGCCAACAGCAAGGCAGAAAACAGCACATACTCTGCCCACTGCAAAAATAAAACCAACATAAAATAAGTAATTTATCCAATGTTAGTTCCTCAAAAGAACTGCACCATTTTACTGTCTGCTAGAAATGAAGTTAATTCACTGTGAAACTGAGCATACATAACAAGTATCATATGACCTGAAGTGCTAAGTATTAAACATATATGATACATACTAAAGCAACTCAGAATTGAAGCCTTTTCAGCAGTTCTGCCTTCACTGAAGAGGCAGAAGTTCTGTGAATGCCGAGAAGTTCTACAATGTCCTCTTCCTGGAGGGAGTATTCATGGGAATGGACTAGAAGACTGAAAACTCAGCCCCTCCTTTTGGTTGAGTAATCTCATTTTAAAACAGGCTGGCAGTGATCCTGCTTCCACTTAGGTCAGCAGTAAAAACCTGCACCTGACCACAAATCTTGAGTGGAGTTGAAGACCAGGAATTCTGGTTTCAAAGTGCTATCTCCACCTGAAAAGCCTCAACAGCTCTTTCATGTTCTTCCTGGTTTTTAGCTGAAACCAAGACTGCCAGACCCATTTATTTCAACAAGAGGCTCTTCCCTCTTTCAGATATCCTTTCGGTTCACTAGGGAGTGACACTGGCAGTCTGAGAAAGTCTTGTCCAAGTGCTCTTCCCTTGGTAAGCCCCAGCTTTCAAATGCCAAAGAGGTTTGAAACCAATGGAGCCAGAAGATGGGCTGTGGCAAGACTGAGGTATGCAGGTGAAGGTTCATTAGTTATGAACAGAGTTTTGGTAGGTTTTAATCTCATTAGTCTAGAATTTTAGCCCAGAAGTTCACAGCTTTTTTCCACCATGAGAAACAATTTATTGTAGAGTGCTAGAAACTGCTACTTGCAAGCAAGGGTGCCTGACAGAGCAAGAGTTAAGAACAGTAAGCAGCAAAAAGAGGTAGAAACCTTTGTTGAAGTATTTGTTAGAGTTTAGAGTTTTGTGTATGTGTACACATTTGGGGAAAGTGCTGGGACAAAAATTCAACAGAAACTTTAGAAGAGGCTACAGGAGACAAGGTACGACTCTGTTTTTGCAGTCTTCTACACTGGTTTTAAGCAAAGTTAAAGGTTTTTAACTCTGTTATACACTCTGATGAGACTATTCAGTCAAGCACTCATTCTACAATAGACTGTTACACTCTTGTAGCTAACACTAAGCTCCTGTATTCCAATTATAAATGCAAATCCACCATAATTCTCATGTTCAAAAGTTGTGGCTGAAGATTACCAGCCATGACTCTCACCTGGACTAAACCTTTCTCATCATGTAATATAATAGTGTGCCAATTGCTTGTGTGCTTACCTGCTCACTGAGTTTGGATGCTCCAGCCACAATAAGGACAATTATGTTACCAACAGCCACCGTCAGCAGCCATCCTGCTTGCAGCACTGCCTTCATGTTAGACGGGGCCTATAGAAGTAAGACCTGAGGTTTTAGTCACATGTTGCTATCATGTACTTTCTAATGTTTACTACATTCTTTGCATTATAGTAGACACTGGTTCTCTGGGGGAGGAGAATTTCTTGGGGTTTTTTTGTTTGTTTTTTTTTTTTTTTTATTTGGTTGGCTTGGGGTTTTGTGGGAGTTTTTATTTTTTGATTTATTTTTTATTGAAAGCTGCTAGAGAACTAAAACACACCTGGAGAAGGGTTTGAGGAGCCAGAGATTATTGGTACTAGCTATAAGCACTTTTTACTTTGTACACGCTGAGTAACAGGCACATTTTACATCTCAAACACAAGGTACACATCACTCCTAGCAAGCTACATCTTACAGTGTTCCCATCACTGCAGTTTAAAGACTCAGAATTAAGGGAAGGAATACACACAGCTAAAACTGGTGTTGGAAGACAAGGAATTAAATGCGTATAATTCAACTGCTGCTAAAGACAGTATGGAGGAAATTGGTTACGGAGACAATGTGTCAGTACTCGTTCAAGTACTCTCCAGTTTGATTTTACAGTTGCAGTACAGTTCCAGTTCTTTTCAATGGAAAGTCAACACGTGAAATGAATATTTGAGGACTGGCAGTTAAGTCTTCAAATGATGTAATTCAGTGTATCTTTATGGAAAAGACTGAATGTTAGTGGAACAAGGCCAACTTGCACCAGCCCACAGTCCTTTAGTAGGACTCTAAAGGACATAACCGTTCAAACAAAGCAGCAATACAAAACTACCACCCAAAACCAACATAGCACAGATGATTTTTTTTGTACTGATTCTTAGGAAAATAAGAGTTCTGAAGAGCAAAACCTACCTGTGAGTATGAAAACTCCAGCCCAGTGACAGAGAAGACTACTTCGGCACATGTAAGAATAAAATACTGAGGGATCTGCCAAGCCATATGGACTGTATTGGGTGCTATATCTTCAGAATACATTATGCCAAGGTTATCACCAGTGCACTGAAAATTAAAATAGCACATTACAAAGAGTGAAAGTCTGTATAACTAAAGGTACTCTAGGCAGTTCTGCATCAACTAGTTCTAGATCATCTAGCAATTCTGTATAAACCCACCTTCGAGTGGAAGGTGTCCCTGCCTGTGGCAAGGGGGCTGGGACTAGATGATCTTTAACATTAGTTCCAACCTCTACCATTCTACAATTCTACAATCTCTAGAAACATAAATACACAAATCTGGGTAATAAATACTGTATATGAAGTACTGCATACTTGGTTATAAAGTAGTAGCTGTTTTGCAGAAGACTTCATGCTAAACCTTAGTGTCTAAAGATTTAAGGTTAGTAATCAGGAACATGAATTCTTGCATTATATCATTATCTTGCTCATAATTATTCTTATAGTTAACAATGACTTTGTGTTCTGTTTAATGTAGCAGAATTCTATCATATGTATAATTAAGGGCAAGAAGGATAATTCTACATGTGGGTTTTGTTTTAGGGTTTTTTTTAATAAGGAAATATTGACACAAAATGTGATTTTGTATTGTACGTCCAACAGCACTGCCAGCTCACCTCATTAATTATAATGGTATAGGCACTGCCAAATCCAAATACCTTTGAAGTAACTGAACAAGTGTTTGAATTTCTAGTAGCTTTAATTTTATCTTTTCTGAAAAAGAAAAAACACATTTCAAACCACAGGTATATACAATTGTGTGTACTATCAAAATGAAAATAGTTTTATGTCCTTTTCCCAAGCACAAGTGGTTAGACTACTGTAAAGGAAAATGCTTACCTTCCTCCTGAAAAGGAGGCATAATTACTGGCGGAAAGAGACATCACTGTTCCAAAAGAAGTGTCTTCCATAGTGATGTTGATATCATCAGGCAAATTGTTTATGAACCTTTAAAATGCAAGAGTGATGAAATATTAAAAAAAATATGCACAAGTCAAAGAACACAGGTTTTACTCTTAATTATATAGTGGCAGCACAACAAGCACCAAGTCTTCCCCTATCATTTTTCTCAGAGTTCTTTTGAAAGCATTAAAGTGTGGCTAGCATGGCTAATGCAAAAAGCAAGCCAGACCCACATCAGCCCACTACTTGCTTAGGAGAACATCAAAAGCAAGCCTCTATTACAATCAGTAATAAACACATCTGCAAATGGAAGACTTGGAAAAAAAGCAGAGAAATTGTAGGATATTTCTTACCCAAGAATAAAAAAGAGGTGCTTCTTGTCTACAAAAAGATGTCTGGACAACGAAGCAAAATACATACTTTAAAGTTCAGCTAAATTATACCCAGAGTAGATGTGCAAAATAGCTTAGATGAATTGTGGCCCAGAAGTTCCTATAGCCCCTACACATTGAGCAAAGTGTTCAACAAGTGGAGAGTTCCTACAGTACAGAAAATTATGTTGAGCAAGAAGAGTCCACCCAAGAGGCTGATTGAAGAGACAGTCACACTATTGCCAAAACTTAAGAGCAAAACAAACTCTACCTGATGAGATTATTTCCTTCTTCTGGTTTTGATGTGACATTGTCAAACAGCTGGTGGAAGAAACCATTATCAAGATGTTTTGTTGGCATCAGTGAACGGCTTAAATATGCACTATTACGTAGCAGTGAGAATTAACAGAGGCTTCAGAGCAAGACTCCAGACCTCTTTTAGGATCTTACTAGGACACATATCTACTAGAAAACACTATATGACTACACATTTAAGTCTCAGTGAAAGAAGGGTAATCATCCAGTTAAATATTTAAGTTGGTAATTTTTAAACTTTTTTTTATATAAAAACATCTTGCGTTTCTCTCTACAGCTCACCGGTCTCACTGGTACAGCAGAGAAGGAGAAAGAGAAAACAAGACAAAGGCAAAAGCTACCCAGAACTTGTCCTTTCAAGCTTCACACATTCCACACAGAAAGCTGTTAAGACATCAATTTGTATCTTCAGAATTAAGCAGACTTACCCATTTAGCAAAAATTTCCGTTGCATTAGTTTTAATTACAAGAGTGTGACGATTTTGCCCTGGTAATTCGGTAATTTCATTTTTAGTTTTGTTTCCAGAAATTATGTTTAGTGATTGCAACTGAGAAGTCTCAAATGTCATGTAGCCAGTCTACAAAGACAAATGAATTGCTGTGAATTTCCATACAACTGCATATTTGTCTACACTTTTGAGGGAGAGTTACAGACTCCAGGGCATCAGAAGTTTACACGAGCGCTACTTCTGAAGCACCAGAGATTGCAAGCATCTCTTAACTTTCATTTTAGTTAGGTTTTCTGCATCAAGCACTGATTTTATTTTACCATTATTTTCTTTTATTGCTTTCTTTCATTACACAAAGCTTCAAAGTAATATGAGCTTCCCACAAGCATTATGGAATAGCTGTTAGATTTTCCTGTGTATTTTTTGCTCCAGATAAATCAGGCTTACCACCAAGTAAAATTCTGTTTAGCTAGAGGCAGCAATAGTGTAAGTTGTGATGCAGCATTTTCCAAATAGCAACACCTCCTAAGAGAGGCAAATGCAAGCTGTATCTTTATGGTTTTGAACATAATAGGAATGGCTATTACCAAGACATGTCTTAAATATTTGAAATACATTTCATCAGCATAAAATACTTCAAACAGTCAGCATGTGGTGAGCAATGGTATTATGCATCACTTCTTCTTTGGTTCTATTTATCTCTTTGTCATCTCCCATTTCAATTATTATTATAATATTTTATTTCAATTATTAAACTGTTGTTCTCTCAGCTCACAGGTTTTACCTTTTTTCCAGTTCACCTCCTCATCCTATAGTGGAGGGAGAGGCAGTGATCGAGCATCTGCATGCAACTTAGTTGCTGGCTGGGGTTAAACCAGCAACGTCTACGGTAAGGAGTGGAGCATTTTACACCCCTCCTTTTCAGAGATGCATCATGGTTATATCAGTTCCACATCAGTATACAATTTGGGTGCCTTTATCTTCTTCACAGCTCAGTTTCTATGCGATGTAAATTTGGAAGAAGATGGAATAGGCTTTCTCTTCTTATATGGAAACAGGCTATCAGAGAACACCCTTCCTAACATCCATTTTTAGTAATGTCCATCAGCTCCATCACATTTTGTTGACAACAGGATTATCAAGGTTTTGCTGTAGTAGAACCTGGAAAGGTTCTTCGACAGCAAAATCTGAAGCTTATATATAATGTAGCCACAGAAAGTCCCTCTGTTCAAGTAAGCGGTCACTCACAGTAGGAGCAGTGACTTACTAGAGCTGAATGGAATTTACTGAAGAAAGGGGTGTCCTTGCTGTTAAGAAGTGGCACCTTTATAGCAAGAGTGAAATTTTCAGTTATTTCAAAATCATTAGTAAGTTCCTTGGGAAAAAACCTCTTGCCAAGTACTACTTAAGAGTAACGATACAGTTACAATTTCTTCATTTACTATTTTCAGTAATAATTATACAATAAAAAAAATATTTACAATGAACAGATAAACCCCCCTAGAAAATAATCAATGTTGACCCATTAGTTCAGAACCACTTTGACTTACTCCATTAGTTTTTTGGGTATTTTTTTTTTTTAAACTTGCTATTCACCATCTCCCCTTACTTACTGACTCCATAGACGTTACAGCCACATTCTGAAGTTGAGGTTCAAACTGAATTACTACATTTTCTGTACCTAGGTTTATTACTTTGATTTGGGATTGCCCAGCTGCAGGGAAAACTGGAAGAGTTTTCTGTAGGACAGATAAAAAAAAGAAAAATCAGTGCCCTATCCAAAGTCTCATAGAAAAAAGTACTATAATGACTGTGATCTTAATTATCTCATGATGAAGATAAGCATTTGCCTGATGATCTGTGACTGTCAGAGGGATGCAACTTGAATAATGGGATCTGTAACTGGTCTCAAGCTGCCTTATGGCTGCTTCAGGAAAAAACTCTCTCATCCACAATAATGCCTTCATGGCCAGATGTGGTTCCTATTATGTCCTGCAGTCTGCTGTCACTACCAGGCCATTCTGCTGTTCAAGGAGTAGGCTTTTCCCACATCCTATGGCTACCTGGGCTCCTGAATTTCTTTGTTTCATGTTCCAACACATTTTCCCCTAGCCCTCAGGCTGCTGAACCAGACAGAAGCATGTATGGGCACTGCCTGGCACAATAGCCCAGAGAAACTGAACTTTTGGAGGTTTCACTTCCCACCAGATCCAAAAGTAAACAGTTTCTGCTCATGCAGAGCATCAAGAGCTGCAAGAGCTGTGTCTCAACTTTCCCTTCCTTCCCATACTTTTGTTTGATCCAGTCTCTTTAGGTACATCACACAACAGTAACAGGTCCATCTTTACTTTTCTGCAGGAGATTCTTGTGCATCAGTAGTGAGTTACCAGCTTTGATGAAGCTTCTGGCCAACACCAGTACATGTATGTGCACAGCTCCGGCCTTCTGAACAGGGTGGAAGGCAGCCTGGATGTGCCTATACCAGTTGAATACCAGACCCTTTACTTCCAACTTCAAGAGGAAGAATTGAATATAAAGCTTGTTTTGCTGCTGGACCCAGGCATTATGGAGAAAATTCCTCATTCTAACTGAAGTTATTTAAGAGTTGATCATCTAGCCTTGAAAATGCATGACAACAGGCAGGCACCTGTAGCTAGCCATCTGGATCTTGGAATGCAATGGATTACCTCCCAGAGGTGCCCCAGCTACAGGGGAAACCTTCATCTGATTCAGCCATGACACCTCTCTTTGAAGCAAGGAAAGTTAGGTGTGATGAATCCTGCCTTCAGCAGATATCATCTTTGCCTGTGCTATGCTGGTACTTTCCAGACTATCACACTTTACCACCAGTTTAAATATGAGAAGAATCAGAGATAAAAAGCAGCCCCCTGGTAGGGGGGTTTTCAGCTGGTTTTCAGATTTTAGTCTCAGTTTACAGACCTGAGGTTGCCTTTAATGCATGATTTATGTTAATGACAGATGATGGATCGTGTTCATAGCTAGTTGGTTTTATTATACTACTCACATATTGCAATATACTTTAATATTTCCCCTTCCTCTACTTCTGTGCTCATATGCTTGGCTCTGAATTATGGAATCTTGGCTCATTTTCCTTTAAACACACTTCTTTTTGTATTAAGTAAATATTAGTAGTAAATACTTGCACATGGCTGAACTTACATCTATTTGCACTTGCACAAGAGCAGCAGCAACAAAAGCCAAAGATGCAAGGAACATACCAACAGTCATCTTCCTCAGAGGCCTAGTATAACAAAACATACATGAGTTAAGACATATTAACTCAATGCTTCAGCAGTTGCCTTTTTTTTCCACAGAGGGGAAGCTCAAATGGCCACAACTAGCATGTTATCACCATTTGAAGGGCTGATGTTGTTATAGAAAGTGTTCTGCTAAGCTGGGTACCTCTCAATTCATAGTTATGCTACCAGGAAATACATCTTCCCAGCAGCATCTTAACCTGTTACTCTGCATCTGCTGGGTGCAGACATTGACTGAACATAATTATTAGGTTTCTGGAAAAGTCTGAACTGCAGGAAGAAAAAACCCCAATCCAGTACATTTGTTAGCTTTAAAACAATGACAAACGCAAGAAGTTATGTCTTAAAAAAAGATAGCAACTTGTGTCTATATTAATATGCTTAAATTAAAATATTGAACAAAAGAAGTCAGGGAAATGTAATGTTGAATTAAGCAAATTCTACTCACATTCAGGTAAGCTGTAAGGTAAATTCAAGGTAGATAGTTGATTTACAGCAACATTTGTCAGATGTAGAGTGTCCACAAATGAATGGCAGCATTTCCAGCACAACACCCCTCCTCCCCCCAAATTTTTCATAATTAGATGAAAAGACAGCATTACATCTTAGCCCTATAAAAATTGTTTTAAGAACTGTGTTCTCCTCTGCCTCCCTAACTTGCAAATGCTAGCGACTTCATGACCAACATTAGAAATAACGCGCCATGCCCTTGAAGTTACACCTGGAAGTATCCAGTGAGCCAGATTCCTCACTAGGGCTGAAGATGAAAGGTCTTCTTTTGGACTTAAAACTACCTGAGACATGACACATGCTAAGGATGTGTGTTGCATTCCTACTTCTTGTACTTTGGCAGAGAGAGGGGGTAGACATGGAGGAAGTGGAAAACTAAACACTATCTCTCTTGCAATCAAAACATTTTGCCCTTAACTGAAAATTTCAGCCCTTAACTGGAAAATATTGTTACTTTACTATTAGATTCTCTCCCTCTAGTCTCCAATGCCTGTATGCACAACTTCTATACCTTTAAGTTTTCATTTCTTCAAAATATTAACACCACTTCATATACACCTTAGCTGAATGCTTGCTTTTGTTGGATTAGGGCTGGAAGAGCAGTTTTAAAGAAACCACTAAGATGAACCTCTGTTGAAGTTGGGTAAGTACGTCAACTTACGTAAAATTGATTCTGCATTTCCTGACTAAAGGATAAATCACAGCATCTGCAACTGGGACCATTATTATAATCAGGATTGGATTCACAGTCTGTTGAAGATAAACATGAGAAGGGAAAAAAATTAAGTACTTTTCAAAGTTCCTTTTAAATTTAGGGCAATTAAAAATACATATATATATTTGGGAAGTACTTAGAATTGGCAGACAGAAGATTACCACACCTGCATTTGGTCTGGCTGAATCTGAATGGATCCCTGATGAAAAACAAACAAACAAACAAACAACAAAAAAAGGTTTTAATATTATGACAAAAAATAAAACTGATCTGAAAAGTAAATATTAAGGAAAAAAAAGTAATAAAAGTAACCTACAAAATTCCCATCCATTGTTGTGGCTTGCAGTGTCCATCTTGACCCCTTAGCAAAAGAAGAGAACATTAAATGCCACAGGTAAATCAACCTTGAAAAGTTCCTCTTGAATTATTTCATAATTAACGTGTGGGGGAAGACATGCAATACAACAAAGAAATAAAGCTAGTTTGCCACAGCAGTATTCTTATTCTGCAGCGTAAACATTTGAATAAAGCGATCCTTGGGGCCTATTTCACTTCAGTTACTGGTTTCAGGAAATGGAGTGATTAGCTGGAGAGATTGCAGGGACATCCTGCACCAAGCCCTGCAGTGTGCTGTGCACAGAGATCATCCGACTGCCTTTGTGCCAACCACCGGAGAACCCCATGCTACTGACATGTCCATCCTTCCCTCACACAGCTCAGCAGTGAGCAGGCAAGCCAGGGCTGGATCTGCCCTGAGCCTTCTGCCCAGAAACCTTGCCTATAGCCAGGTCAAGCAAGGCTGACTTTCAGCTTGAGCCCAGGGGGAGACAGGAACATTCATCGCTGCATCTGTGGCAAGAGCATTTAACCACCCACGATGCAGCATTGAGAGATACAGGTCATTACTCATGCAATGAGTATTTATCTCTGCATTTCATAGTGGAGTTGCCTTTTTGTAATAGGTCACATGAGTAGTTGCAGCTCACTGGTACTAGACTAAAGCAGCACAACCTAGGAAGTCCGGACCAAACTTCCTTACAGTCTGCCTTGTATAAAGCTCTCAGCCCTTCTCTCTCAGAGAACACCTTCCTAAATCCATAGTTCAATACTTAAATATGAAAGCCTACTTTGATGAGTCTTAAGCATTCAGTCCACCAAGTGAATAGGAATTATAGGTTTGTAATTCTGCTTGAAGGTGGAAGGTATTTATAATAAATTTGAGTGTTTTTAAGCAAACTGGCATCCAACTCATTTCAGCCCTGATCCTCCAGAGCACTTACACTAGGACCATACATTTCACCTCACAACTGATAGTGGAAGAAACATTAGAACTAAGAAAGCTTTAAATTACTGTTTCATCTTCTGAGTCCTGGCTGACTGAAGATTTGGAGAAGCCTCAGTCACTGCATCAGTCCTGGGTATATCCAGATAAACTGAGTTTCTTTCCCTGGCTGCAGAACATTCTGTACTAACATGATTCAATAACTACCCCTTCTTATTAGAATTAGGTTAAAGAATTTGCCAATAATTATTTTCTACCCTCCCACACATATCTTTTGTGTCTGGTGACCTCAGAGTACACAGAATGACATGGTACAGCTCTAATTGCCAAGCCAAATAATTTCTCCTTTACCTGCTGGTCAAAAAGCGCCCAGAACATGGGGAGAGGGATATAAAGGAAAAGCACCTTCAACACCATCTTGGTCTGAGCAATCAGCCGTTTCTGCAGCAAATGAGAATTACACAAGAGGAATTGGTCAATTCTCTTAAATTGACCAATTAAAGAGACAACAGCTGCAAAATATTAGCAGCACAGCAACAGGTAAAGAGATAAATACACATCATGTAATGTTTATCCATGTTCTAAACTTTGTATGTCTGTGGTTACTTCTGCTTTCCTGTAAAAAACACAAGGTCTGCAGTGGATGTGGGAAGGGCTGCTGGCTAAAGGTGACACAGATGTCAGAGGCCTGTGCCTCTTGGCATATGCACTAAGGGCAGCATGAGATTAAGCACTTGCTGCTGCGTTATTTTATTTAGGCCGCAGGTGTCTGAGGAACACATTGCATGCATGAAAAATGTATATAGGCAAAAGGAAAAGAAAGGGAAAAGCCCAGGTTTGTACTGCTGCTAACAACAGGACAGGGTAGATAGGAGGCAAGAGATGTGGCTGGGGACCGCGGGACACAAGGCTTTGAGAGTCATGGTAAGGAGCTTATATTGAGGCCAGAGGGATGCAGTGTTTATCCATTTATTCTGAAATTCATAAGCATACTCCCACAAAATGTTATGGCCCTGCACATTAACCATGATAATTAACACCATGCCCATTTTTCCTTTTTGCAGTCATTAAACCAGCATATTTTCACCTGAAGTCAGTTTACTGAGAGAATCAATGTTGGCAAGGATAATCCTTGCTATTTGACTAACTCAAAAATTAATTTGTGCTTGTATTTGTTCAACAAAGGAAATAGTCTCTTCAAGTCCCTTGGATTTCCCTGAGCAGCTAATGATCATAGAGAGAATCAGCTCACACAGCTCTACTTTCTCCCACAAGAGCTGGGGCGATCACCTACAATCCCAGGGGAGAACCAAGGTTTGGCCAGACTATTAGCTTATAAATGATCAAGCAGCTCAAAACTATTTGCAATGGATCAGAGCAGACAGAAGAGAAGCTGAGGGTCAGAGGATGTCACAGCACAGGAGTGCTCATGCAGTACTTACATCATACTTCTCACTCGCCCAGTCTAGCCAGTGCTCTCTCTTGGGGAACTCCTTGCTGCGATGCTGGAACCTGTTTTTGACTGCAAACTGCAGAGACAGAGTTTTGTTTAATGGTGTTACAAGTATTTATAAGTTGTTTTGTCATTAAAGGTGACACTCCTGCTTCCAGTGTTTATAGAGTGCTAAAGGTGACTTAGTTCTGTTAACTGCTCTAAGCATCGAAGGAAACATTGCATTTAAGGCCTTGCACTGCATATCCAGTGGAGTGCGCAGCTGGGATTAGGTGAACCAAACAGCTCAGTAGTATCTGTCAAGTAGGCTGATGTTAGGAACTTGAAGACCTGCCTATTTCAGATTTACTTACATACAACAATAAGCAGGAGGCATACGCACATGTTTTCAGAGCTGAATGGCTTTAAGAGTACATTTCACTATGAAAAACTGCATCTTTTAGATACATACTCCTCATACCTTTACATTGGATATACACAAACATAGTTCTGAAGAACTCCTAAGACTTTCTGCATGGAATAACATGCGAGGCTGAGCAGGGCCTCCGGTGTAGAGCTCTAAGCAGTGGCCAAAGTCACCTATAGAGATTTAGGTTTGACAGTGCTTACAAGACAATCTAAATAACAAACTGGCAGATCTGCACAGGGAACGAAGAAGCCCATAAGTGAGAAATGTTGAGGCGTTGCAAAACTTAGGACGTGCAGATTTAGCTCCCTTCCTTGTAGGCTCGCACTGACACATAACCCTGTCATCCTCCCTAATAAAGTGGGGATCAGTATACCTCCACCTTGAAAATAACATTATTTGCATAAGCAATACATTTTTGCTGATAAGATAAACTTTGTAGCTCTGCTATTGAGTCAGGTCAAGGCATGTTTACCCCTCACTACAGGGCTGTATAAAGGTGCACAAATGAGGAAGCAATGATTCCCAGAAGCTGGGGTAAGCTTTTACATATCACTGGCATCTTATTTTGTTTCCTTTGCATTTAAATTAACATATAATTAAAGATACAGATAAATAAAAGGGCAGTCTAAATCGGCCAATAAGAAGCCTTCTATAAGATTTAAAAAAAGTAAAAACAAACCCAAACCAAAAACTTTCTCCATAGTATGACAGATTTCTGCTGTGGCCAAGTTTACAGGAGAGTTTTAAAAATTGCTGCCAGGATTTTGGGTAATAAAAGTAATACTTACTCCAATGCATTTGAAAACTCGAATCATTACATTTCCTTGAGGCTGAACTTTCTTGTACATTCCACTTCCAATTACAAACACAACTACAATACACAAACCAAAACCAACTCAGGATTAATTGGAAATAGTGCCAAAATAATTTGGTATGGAAACCATAACAGTCAAGAGGTTTAAGGCTTATTCCCACCCTGATTTAAGAGCAATGAAAATTGGCATGTTATCATGCAGTAAAATACATCAACACCAGCAGATTGCTTCTATTTAAAAACAAATGACTAAATCTGGGAACTCTTAGGGTAAGTCCACAGTGAGGCCTTAGCTTACTTGAGGAGTTGTCAAAACAAGGACCACTTAGGATCTTGGCTCTGGCCTTGCTGTGCCGGATTAGGACAGCTTTATGGGCTCCCTTTCAGGAGTCCAGGATGCCGCAGCTCATGTCATGCAGGGACACGTGAGGCTCTCCCTGATCTGCAGGGCTCACCAAGGTGTCCTCTGCTCCCACACCCAGCATGTTCCCCAGCCTCACCCTCCCATGTGCAGGGCAGGACACAGTCCAGCCCCCATCAGCCCTGTGTTGGGCAAGATGGGGTCATCAGGAGCTGGAGGCCCACCCTACATGGGCACCTGCACAGGATCATGAAGGACCAGGACCACGAGGGATAGATACTGTGGTACACACTGACACCCCCCAGTTTCTTGGTCTTCATGCCGTAGCAGAAAAGGCTCAGGGAGTGACCCATAGCACAGCTAGTAAAATTCCAGGTGTCTGAGAAGTACTGACGCACTAGTGTAACATTCTTCCAGTCACACTGGACAATTATCTTACACCATTTGCTATGCTGGACCACAGATAATTCTGGAAAACCACATTTTCCTCAGAGTTCTCACACTAAGTTCAGAAAGATCTTGTTTATGTATCCCAGTAGTCCAAGAAACAGAGACAGTAAATTACTTAATGTACAGAATTCAGTGGTATATTTGAGCCTTTCCCCAGCCCCATCAGTGTCACCTGGTTAATCAGTCTCTTCCATAAAAGCAAGTGCTTCAGGTTAATCCCACCCACACCCAAGAAAAGGTTTAGAGTTAAAACCTGCAGAAATGATAGGGCATTGGTAGAGGCTGATACCTGGAGATTTCTACCCCTTCTTCATTATTCCAGGATCATATCTATAACTGAAGGAGAAAGATGGAAACAGTTCCACTTACCCAAGGAGACAGCCATGAGGGCAGCAGGAACTCCAAAAGCTAGTGGGTAACACCGCTGTTTGCTATGAATGCCACAATTTTGAGCTGAAGTACAAAGTAACATTAAATAACAATCCCAGTCAGCGCAGCCAGTATTTTACAGAGGGTTTCTGTTCTTCACATTTCTGGTTAACTCAGAAGCAGGAGGAGAGGAGGCTTTACTGACAGTACTGACAGAGTGGATTATGAGTATCCAATTTATCTTTCATTATAGAAAAGGGGAATTTTGTATCACAAGAAAAGTAATCACAGACTGTCTGGGGTTGGAAGGGACCTCTGGAGGTCAACTGGTTTAAACCCCCCGCTAAAGCAGGGCCACCTGAAACTAGTTGCCCATGCCCATGTCCAGGCTGGTTTTGAGTATCACCAAGGATGGAGGCTCCACAACGTGCACTGGCAACCTGTGCCAGTGCTTGGTCACCCTCACAGTGAAAAAGTGTTTCCTGATGTTCAGAGGGAACCTCCTGCATTTCAGGTTGTGCCCATTGCCTCTGGTTGTGTCACTGCACACCACTGAGCAGAGCCTGGCTGTGTCCTCTTTGTACCCTTCCTTCCAGTATTTGTATATGTTGTGAAATCCCCCCAGGCCTCCTCTTCTCTAGGCTGAACAGTCCCAGCTTTCTCAGCCTTTCCTCATAGGAAATTTACATTTAGTTTTACACTGAGAAGTGAAGAATCCTACTCGGATGGTCAAGTGCTTGCTCTTGCTGAGAAAGGAACTCTGTTACAAAAATTCTGGGACAAGTTCATGAATAAATATGCAACTCTCATAATAAATGTAGCTTGTTAAAAAGATTCTCAAACACCACCCTCCACCAGCAGTAGTCAGTGATTTGACTTCATAAACCTCATGCATACATCCTGAAATGATGCCAAGAGTGTGGCTACAGCTACTAACATGGAAAAGTAAAAGACCAAACAAAATTATCATCTTTTTCCCCATACTGCTTCTAACAGGGAAATTGGAGTTTGGTTTGGAGAAAAAAAAGAATAAATTCAAAAAATTAGCTTACAGCTACTTAGTGTCTTGATTTAGTTGCATTGACCTTTTTGTTAAACCTTTACAGGGCATAATGGTATCACTTTCCTCAGCTGCATTTGTTCATTTTTCCAAGGTAGTTTGCACACTGTATTAGCATGGAAGTAAAATGCATGTTGTGCCTTACGTGTATCTCCTTCCATTTTTGGGAAAGGCCAGAATTTGCATTAAGCAAGTATCTAAAAATGCTTCTACGCAGTCTGCTCCAGTCAAGAAATCCAAAGGCCAGAATTTCAGCCCAGTGCTTTAGGGTTATTCCAGAACTCACATGAGATTCTTTCTTTTGAGAAAAACAGCCTTCTTCAAACTCCTGCCAAGCACATTCATACAGCACTATCTGTGCCAGCTTGCCACAAAAATCCATATGCATACGGAGATGTGCATTGCTTGCTTTGTATTTAGGATCATGCTATTCATTATAAGCAGAAGAGAAAATAACTTTCTCCTTTAATGATATGAAAAATTATATATCTTGCCACATGGATAAGTGTGTTCCCATGCATGCAGATGCTTCAGTACTTTGCATGTGTGCACTTCAGAATAATCTCTACTTCCAGAGTAGAGGGCTCTCTTCCCTCATCTCTTCCTAGCAAACAGTACAACCCTTTATGTGATGGTTTTAAAGGCATTGGAAGAAGAGATGCCACATTAGTACCTCCATGGAATTAAAACATGCATTAAGCATACAATTTGATGACTTCAGCATGCCTCTTCAGATCTAGTGCTTCCAATCTTAAAGGCAATTCAGATCTCAGACTGGTTTGTTTTTGACAGTACCGCTCCTGCAGGAAGTTGGATGACATACACAAAAACTTGAAGACTATTTGCCAGATAATTCCACAAAGAGTCAGAAAACAGACTGTTCATTTAAACTTAAGTAGACTGCAACCCAACACTCATCCTTTACTGATACTTAACTACTTCATAAACAAATGTACGGCCTTACCTCTGAGAATTGGAGTGATTATAGTAGATATGAGACTTCCAGCATTAATGGATAAATAAAAGATAGAGAAGAATCTGGTTCTTTGTTTTTCCTACAGTAAAAAGAGAGATGTTTAGAAAGGCTGAGCCAGCATCATGCTGACCAGCCTAGATTGAACTACCAGCAGCTCTGTATGCATACTCCAAGATGAATACCTATCTAGCTCCTTCTTCAGCGACTCAGGAAACACTACAGTACTGCACATCTCTAAATATGTGTATTATTGGAATACTGCAATAGTCAAACATCAGCATTTGTATGATTGAAAATCTAAAAGACATTGTTACCTGATCATCTTCAAACTGATCTCCACCAAACGCTGACACACAAGGTTTGATCCCACCAGTACCAAGTGCAATGAGGATCAAGCCAATCATGGACAGAGCACTAAGACAATGAATAAAAGATTAAAAGGAAAAAACATGTAATTTAGCTTTCTTATTTAAAATGCACAATAAGAAACTGATTTCAAAACAGCTGAAATTCAATTACATTAAATTTAAGGCATCAACCCTTCATCAACCTGGGAAAAAAAGCCCAAACCAACCCAGATTTTACAAGATGACTCACATGTGCACTGACACATTATCGGGAGAGCCATCCCGGTTGTGATCTGTCAGGTCATTTATGGAGCTCACAGACATGACTGCCTGCCCAATCGTATAGACAATGGACAGGGAGACTATGGTCCTGTTATAAAGAGAGAAGATACATTTTCAGATATGTTAATACAATTACACACACACGCAAAATGCACACTTCCGCTCATTGCAAAAATGCTTAGTAAAGAAGCGTAACAGATAAGTCAACTTACAGACTCAACTTACCACAAATTACTCTATAAATCTGTCCAGGTACCTCACAATAATTCTTTTCTGTTTTTCATTATTAATACTTTAGCTAGCTTGTTTTAATTAAGCAAGGCAAGCTGATTCTTTAGATATCATCAGGGAACAGGAGATATTTTCGTATCTTCATTGTTTGCCTCTGAATAACAAACTTGAGAATGCCATTATCATTTCATATATGGTGAAGTTCAAGTGAACTATTCTTCGACATTGGATTATGATTTGCAATGATTTTAGGATTGTCTAAACATCATTTTAATATATTTTAGCTGCAAAGAATAAAAAAAAAATAAAAATCTACTTTAAACATGGAAATTCCCCCAAAATACTGCTGTGAAAAATAACTCTATTACTCTACTCTCTCAGTTGTAAGTGTACCAACATCTTGAAACTCAGATCAGAGTGAGAGCAGCACTGAAGCATACAGGATACAGGGTTTCAGCCTGATTTTCCTCTGCTAGGAGGAGCCTAGGAAAGTATTACAGAACCACCAACCCCTATCCCCATGCCTTTAAGGGTCTATTCCTCTTTCTTGTATGTAAGAACATGTTCAGTTTTAGCTTTGCTGGAGCTTAAGTGCATGACTATAGTTCAGCCCATGTTCATCCACTTCCTTGGTTGGGGCTCTGCTCAATAGCCACAGACCCAGGTCTCCAGTTTGGAGAAAAAGCAGGAGAAAAAGGATGCACTGATGTGAAATTATTTAAAACTCTAGTTTGCCGTCCCAAACCCAGTGCAGCCCATGACAATGAAGGGCAAGACTCAAGAACCAAGAACAATCCAAATCTATTTGACAAAGTTAAGAGATCCTCACAGCAAGCTTGGAGCACCCTGATACTAGAGGGACAGAGGCAGCATCACCCACACCATGAGTATCACACACAGGTAAGAAGACCAAATCCTTCTCATTTTAGAACAAGATTTTTCTGTCTTAAAATGCTCTTCCTTTTGTAGAGATTTTTAACTTCCTACAGTGGGGCAACAGTGAATCTGCTGTTTATTGGAATTTGGTAGACAAACTTGAAGGTTTGTTTTGGTTTTTATAGTACTTCCATATAATTACTTTAATTACTTAACAAGTTGGGGGAAAGTTTCCAATTGAAGTTAAATCTGGGCTGACCAGGAGAGAAAATTGAGTTATTTGCAAGGCTCATGGCCATACTGTGAAGACAACACTTACATAATTGACACTGCATAGATGGTAGCCAAGTAAAATAATTGTGATTTCTGCACTATTTTCCCCAAGAACTTCACATTTAACAATATGTTACCAGGTCCCAGAATGCTCCTTGGCAGACATTGCATAAAGTACATGGACTGTGGAAAGTTTGAGGCTCTCCTATGAAAGTATTTAAGAGTGCTTTGGTAGCCTCCCCTTTCCCTTGTTATTATAGACTTTATTTATTTTTTTTTTTTGAACAAATTATCACTTAAGCCTTCCTCATGGCACCTCTCTGTATTTTAGGGCATTTATATATTAAAGCCATGCTTTTCCAAAACAATGGGTTTTTTTCTTATCAAGCTTAGAGCTCTGGTTTTGAGTCCTGAGCCATCCTACCGAGCTCCTGTTAAGGGTCTGGTGGTGAGGAGCTTGCTTCTGTGGCACTGGTATACGTAAGTACTGGAGGAGAAGGGATGCAAGGTTTGTAAAGCTTCATCTTGCTAAAACAGGTAAAAGCCAAAATAGATTAAAGAAATAAATCACACCACCTCAAGTAGTGAGTACACAATATATTTAGGCTGCAATCTGCAAGATACCCAGCTACTTGCAATGAGTCGCAATCCTGTTCAGACCAGCTCCAGAGAGCACCCCTTGACAGTGGTTGCAGCCCTGGGCTCCCAGAGGCTGTCAAGACAGCAGAAGATGGTGCAGCCTTCAGCAAACTGACTGCACAGCCAGCTTCATCTCTAGTCTCTAGGAGACCTTTGACAAGCCAGCCAACATGCCTGACTCACATCCCTCCATTAAATCTTTATGGTGCCTTTTTTAGGCAAAGTAAACACTATTAGAATCATGACATTGGTAAAGGAGAGCAAGATCAGGCTGTTGGAAATAATCTGTATAAGTTTCAAAGTACTTCATTCAGAAGTACTTTCCTGAGCGAATAGCACACATAAAACTCCAGAATTCATCATTTAAAGAAGGAACTGCAACTCAGCAAAGCCTCCCACTGAGCTGTCAAGTAAATACTGAAATAAAAGAATATTTTAGAATATATTCAAAGTCCCATTTAATACCAGATAACACAGTATTTCAGTACTTCATTTGCCAGCTGAAATACATAAAGAGGCAGTCCAATAGAATTATAATACCAGTATCTATTTTCACAGCTTAGTGAATGCTTTCCTTAATTTAGCTTAAATTTTGTCCAGATGAGCAGAAAAACATGGAGCACGCTCAGAGAGCAAGCTACTGCCCTTAAGTGATTAGCAGAACTCGTAGAACAGTTTCAGATCTGACCTGAATCAGTTAAAAACTTAAGCTTTGAAGAAAAAAAAAGAACACCCAGAAACAATCCTGGAGTAGCCAACACCAGTTCTGAAGCTGTTCTGAGCTGCTGCTTTAGATTATTTAAGTGCTTAAGTAACACTGGTCTCAGGTATGTTTTCATGATTTTTACTTGTTTTCTGAGGAAGCACTCACTTAAACTTTCCCAGCCAAGAGTCTGCAATGAGTGCCCCAAGGATCGGCGTCAAGTAGCACAGAGCAACGAATGTGTGGTAGATGGCTGTAGACAAGTTGTCATCCCAATGCAGGAAATACTTGAAATACAGAACAAGCACCGCTGCAGGAAGAACACCAAAACAACAGGTTACAAACCAAAGTCAGGGCTAGGTAAGTAATGGTCAGCAGACACAGAACACGGGACATACCTCGCATGCCATAGTAGGAGAACCTCTCGCAGAACTCATTGATGACAATGAAGAAGATGCTCAAGGGGTAGCCAAAGCAGCTTGGCTGGAGGCAAGAGACGGAGTGTAAACTCAGAGCTGTAGAACACAGGCTAACATCTCTCACTGCAACTCATAGCTCAATACAGACTCAGTGGGAATGCGTAGGTACTCAGGGGTTAGGAAGGTGCATGGACTTCTGCGGAATGATACTCATTTACATGAGCCAAGAGCCAATTCTCACTTTCCCCTCATTGCCCCAGACCTCTATAGATATCTCATCCGCCTATTGCAAGAGATCTTTAGTAATGCCGTATTTGCTCTTCAAGCATTGCATTGTGCACATTTGCAGGCTTCAGCATCCAACCCTTAGAACAATCTTTATTGGTACCTAAAATATCCAAACTCCTATGGTTTTGAAAAAAAAAACAACAACCCAAACCCAACAAAAACAATCCCCACCATGTAAACCCCCATAGCACACCACATTTGGAAGCCTGGGACAATTATTAAATACCTCCAGTTGAGACAAATAAGCATTTAAGCATTTTACTCAACAGTTTTCTCTGGAAAGCTCCCTATTCTTACAAATACTCTGCTTGATGAAGAATCCTTCATTTCCTCAAGACTTGCTGTTAGAACTGACTTTACTGCTGATCGAAAATGGCACGGTAGGAACTGCTGTATTTACTGAGTCTCCAGCTGCTGCAACAGGCATCTCTATGGTCACCACCATGCAGCTTGTGACATGGCTCTTGCCATTGAGACAAAGGGAAAAAGCATACATCAAGTACAGATCTGGCATGAGCAGAAGAACTGGAAATTTAATTTTAAAATTTAACTTCTGATTCTCTACTTTTCTTAGTGGATGTACACATTATATCATTTCTATTAAAATTACTAGGAATGCAAATTGCACACAATACTCTCTTTTTACCTTTTTTATGGGCTTAATTCTGAAAGTTACAGAAATAATATTTTTAACAAGCCTCAGAACATGCCAGAAGTGAAACAGTTACAAAACTTAAGGACAAACAAGAAAAACAAGGCATTGTTTGTCTTTATGTTGTGAGGGTTCAGGAATTAAACCAATTTGCATTCCATGTGAACCTGCCTTCAGCTGAGCTGAGTGCCAGGTGGGAATCAGTTAGTTTTAAAGCAACCAAAATTAAAGGACTAAATAGAAACTTGTCACTCCAGATTTAATACATCCTCTGAGCAGAAAGAGGTGTCTCTTTAGAGAGACCATCCACATATATCCCAAAATTAGATAAAATTCACTAGAAGGTGCCTACTTCCCTCAGCTGAAGATAGCAGGAGCTGTAGGTGACTACCCCCAACTTAGACACAGATTTTGTTGGACAGAGATCATACAGGGAACTGTTACCCAGCCCTGTCTGTGCACCATTCCCCAAGCCATACAAATGTTCAGGCTCCCAAGGAGATGAATGGAGAACCACACTATGAAAGTTGGGCTCAGCACCCGTTAGAAAAACTTTTGGGTGTATGATTTCACCTGTTGTCAGGTTAGGCCCTAGAACCATAACCTAAACTGCACAACTGGTTTCTGCCAGTGTCACTGGGTGTAACTCAACTAGGGAAGAGAGAATGTCCTCATTTGAAGCAGAACAAAGCTTATCTCATGTCTGGGCTGCCTACAGAGAAAAAGTGACAGGGTAGCCCTGGCCCAGAGGTTGGTGGAACCCATCCCCACCAGAAGTTCACAAAAACCTAACTAAAATCTTTCTGACCTTGGGGTTCTCCCAGACCTCCCCAGTGTTACGCCATTTTCATAAATGACTTTTTAAGTGGGTGTTACATGCTGATCTGGGAGGTAACAAGCTTTCACCAAGGTTGGCTTTATGTTTTTAAGCTACTAGAACTCATGTGCCTGGTGGAGATTGCCTGCATTCACATGCCAGCAGCCACTGGTGGGTTTTCACTGGCTGCCCCTGAATCAGTGAACATCTCCAAGTCACAACTGGAGCTCAGCATGAACAGGGGGACATGCAGGAGAAAGCTAAAGAACTTTGCCCAAGGTAACAGACCACCTTCTGTTTTGCCAAGCTGCTACAAGAAAGAAGAGAACAGGCAGTTATGCCTTGATACTGTATGACCTACACTGTTCTTGTTCTGCACTATATACTCTCCTCTTAAACCTCTGTTGCAGTATACGTGTGCATGTACGCAATTTTATCAAAACATTTTCCGTTGTGGTCCTCATCGGCCAGGAAGCACTGGATACACCACTGAAGAGGTAACCTGAAGGTCATGTTTTATAATGCTCTCTAACCTTCCCCTGCCCTGGGGATACCACCACCCGGCTGCACAGCTTTGACTTTGGCTGCTGAGGAAGCTACTAAGCTGTAGGGAAAGTTTGCAGAGTAAAACCTTGGGAGATAAGAAAAGCAAAAGCAGAGGTAGGGCTCCTGAGGCAGGTGTCATTAATAGTACAAAGATTCAAGAGGAAGAGCTAACACTGCAATCTAAATGTCCTAAGGGAGAGTCAGTGGATGATGACAATCAGCCACACGAAGGATGGGCTCCAGGGACCCTTCTGCTCACAGCCAATCAGCTCAGTCAGCAAAGGCTCTTCAGGCATTTTATCAGGGCAGTGAGCACACTAATGCTTAGCTGGGATTTAATAAACTACCAGGCTGCTTCATGCACATTGGCCAATAATTCATTATTATTTTCACATTTATAGGTGGTTATGTGTTTATGGCGGGTGTATCTTTAATGCTTATAGGATGAAATTTTGTGCTTTGCTAAAGTTACCCAAACAATATAGCAACTTTTTATGGGAGGAAATACTTACCGACTTGCCCTTGCTCTTAGCAGCTGTGGAAGGAAAAAAAAATAATCAAACAGAAGTTAATGGAAAATAGTAAGTAACATTCTTCAAAAACTACTGGAAGACATGGGAAAAGTTCAGAGCAAAACAAATCATAAAACAAACTCAGTACTGCTCAGGATGAGCAAATTTTCAGTTTCTTAAAGGGGACTTTTCACTGTACAAGAAGGTTGTTAGGAAAAACTTCACTTGAGAGGCTTCTGGTTCTTAGGGCTTGCGCAGATTCACATACACTCAACCAGGACTGACAAGACAAAGTTCACCACACATCATTCCAGGTGGTGGTAGACTACCCTACCATGCACAGAAGATGAATCCTATTTCAATTTACACTCAGGGATGTTACCTTGAAGGCAAGTCAGGAGTACAGAAGATACAAGATGCCCTGCCGGGAGTGGATGTCAAGTCCTGAAAAGGGGCAAACTTCCCATAGCTCAGACTTAAGCAGGGTTGAATACATGACCCAGCAGAGTAATCCATGTTAGCAGGCATTCCCACAATCTGGAGATTAACCTATGAAGCCCTGGAAGTATAGAGGGGTCTCACTGAGATCCTGAAGTCACTTCCAGCTGCTCATGGCAGGTTTGCTACCCCAGCAGCCCTCTGAGCAGTGTCCTGCAGAGCTCACTCAGAAGACAGGCTCAAAGGCTGAGCTTGCATCATTTCATATAAAGGCCATGTGCCCACACTGTAGATGTCAGCGTTTCCTATAAAGCCACATGAGCAAGGTCATTGTCATTAAGATAAGATCAAGTACAAGATGTGAACTTTGAAATCCCTCTTTGCAGATGAAACATGCCTATAATAGATCTCTAAGAAAAATATGCTTCCCAAGATCACTGTTTAGTCCATAGTTCACAACTGATGAAAACAGCTGACAGCAACACCATAGTGTTTGACAAAATACTAAATAAAGTCACTTTCAATTATTATTAAATTGATCAGATTCTTTCCTTCACAGCCATGGACAACTACCTTTACAACAGGGACAGTAGAATTATGCAGATCAATCAAGAATATATTTTCCTAGGAAACAAGTAACATCTAGGAAGTGATGTGCATGTGACTGCAGGTGACATGCAGATGTTCAGGGCACATGCAGATATCCATTAAAGTTACTGGTAATGTTCCTTACATAATTCATATGAGCAGGTATTCTGAAAGACACCAAAGCATTAACAACAGACTGTATTATTTCCACTTGGTGGCCTTCCCCAGCATACATACACCTTACTGCCAGTTTTCCATAATGTGTGCAGGGAACATCAGTTTGAGTAGCTCAGCCCTGTCTGTTAGCTAAGCCTTAAGGAAAAAACATCAAGGAACTTTTATTTGGTTGGGTTTTTCCTTTCCAGAGCAGAAAAGTGTCACCTCTGCAAGAAAACCTACCAAAAGAGGCACTGTTTTTTTTCAGACAGCACTGACTGACTTCAGAGACAGACACAATTATTTCTCAACCATTTTGACTTTACCCCTCTATTCTCCTTTTACAGCAACAGTTGGGAAGCTCCTGACGACATTAAAGCCAACATTTCAACACAGGCACCAGAAGTGACTGAGGAATTCCACTGTCAGGCAGCTTTCAAGTTAGAAGAATAATGATTGGCAGAAACATTAAATTAACCCACAAAACACTGAAGAGCTTCGCATTTTTCAAAACAAAGCTCTAAACACACACGTTGTAGTCCCTTTAGATGTTACATATTTTTTTAAGCAATATAAAGACAGAAGCCACTCAATTCTTGGCTTGAGCACTGAATCTCAGTAGTTATTTATCAGTGGGTCACCCCCTCCTAACCACACTTGCAGGCAACATGGGGGAAGGCTTATGGCTCTGAGCCCTTCCCCGGCAGCTCCTAGCACCTTGGCTCCCTGCAGTCACAGAGACGCTGGGGGATGCTGCAGCTCCTGAGACTCATGGTCCACGTCACAAGACGGGCATACAGAGCAAGGCAATGCACTCCCACAATAGCAAATTGATGGCTGGAATACTTCGTGTCTATGGCCAGGCTAGATCTGTACACAACCATACTGTCATCTGGGATGCTCCTGGCTCCAGAGCAAGCCTGCTTTCCTGCTACCTGACGCATGGCACAACCAAGCGCATTTCCTCTGCTCCTCGGAGCAGCCTTACAGCATCTACACAAAGATGCTGCTCCCATCAGAACAAGTGACTCCAAGAGTCTCTCCTTCACATCTTGATCTTCCAGAAGGACACTGACACAAAAGCCATCAAAGTAAGCCTATAGTGCAGCAAACCTGAAATTATATGACACACGTTTCTCCCTCTTCCCATAGCCACCACCATTTTCCCAGCTCCAGCAAGACCCCAGAGTCCCTCCTGGCAGAGGCACTGCTGAGCTCTGCCTGCTCATCACTCCAGCTGCCTATCCCCAGAGCACAGATTTCTTTGCTGAAGATAAAATGCTCCTGTTTTGGGCTTCTCAGGTTCCTCCCCTAAACAAGAGAAGATTTCACACGCTGAGGAACTGCTTGCTACGAGAGGTACACCAACCCAATGAGGCACTGCAGGACCAAGGGTCTGGTGAAGGGTAATGCAGAACTACAACACAGTAAAGCATAATTTTTGCCTTTACTGCTCCATGTTCTGGTTTAGACAGCAACAAATGTTCAGGATTAATTAGTTAAATGGGCCCTGCCCTTGTCTGAATCTTTCAGCTGTGTTTCAAAACCACTGGTTCACCAACCCTAGGTAACTGAACTTGTGAAAAAGCAGTTATTTAACAGCTGTGAGACACACACATTTAACTTGAGCTAGGAGTTTTAAACTCTGCATGCCTTAAAAGTTGAAGACAAAGCTTACCAGCTAAGCATTCAGCTCAAAGAGATTGCAGAGGCTAAGGCAGCATTACTTGGCTTTCACTATGGTTTCAAGACAGGATCATACCAGCTTGACTACAACCTTGCCAGAGGAAGAGAGCAGACATGGTTTAGTGTGTGGTGTTTGGAACTTGATGATCTTAAGGTCCTTTCCAGCCCTAACTGTTCTATGATTCTGTGAAGAAGCAGTAGACGGGGACAACCCAGAGAGGCACAAACCACCTGAAGGTTCCCTCAGACATCACACTATGATGCAGATGCAGCCCTTGGCCATGCTACAAGCTCCTCATGGGCTGCCCATAGCCACCCGGGTCAGAGAAAGCAGCTTCAGAAACCGCCGGTGCCCAGCCCAGAGGCGACATCCCCACGTGTCGCCCCCATGCCTGCCCCATCCCGCCCCGCAGCACCTACCCATGTCACCGGCGCGGTGCCGGCGGAGCAGCCGGAGAAAAAAGGAGTGAGAGAAGGAGAACGCCGCGGACGGCCGGGCTTTAAGGGAGGCTCGGGGGCCCCGCCCGTCCCCGCTGCTCCGGGGCGGCGCCGGGCAGGCAGCGCAGGTGGCTGGAGGCGGCAGTGGGGAAGTTTTATCTCCTGGGGAGCCGCTCCGGGCTCACCCGCCCTTGACCCGCCGGGTTCGAGCAGTGCTGCACCGGGGGGGAGGTTTGTGTGTGTGACAGCCCGTCCCAGCCCTGCCGCCGCCCTCTCCCCCTCCGGCTTGTGCGCAGGGAAGTGAACTTTCTGCCCGGGGCTTTGTTTCTGTGGCTGTGAGAAATCACAGGGGCGATGCTGCGGCCTTTCTAACGCCACGCGTCATCCCTTGGATGTCAACTGCATGATGGAAAACAGCCTGAGTAAGCTGGCTACATAGTGTGTAAAGACTGACTTTCTGCCTCGTTTTCTCCTTTCGAGCCAGGAAGACAGAGATTTTCCCGGCTGTTGCTGCCAAACACAAGAGAAAGCACAAGATGGCCAGCTGACACTTGCTTCCTAATGATGACCGACCTGTGTATCCCAGGAACCACCGCTTCTGAGAAGGTGCCCAGAGAAACTGTGGCTGCCGCATCCCTGGCAGTGTTCAAGGCCAGGTTGGAGGGCCTTGGAGCAACCTGATCTAGTGGAAGGTGTCCCTGCCCACAGCAGAGGGGTTGGAACTTGACCCTTTAAGGTCCCTCCCAACCCAAACCATTCTGTGAGTCTATATTTCTATAGCCCAGTTTGCTTGTCACTTCCATCTCTCCTGCATGCCATGTGTGCCTCCAAAGTACAGGGCAAGCTGGGAGAAGGCTGATCAATATAACACGATGCATGTTTCATGCATGCACCTGACTGAACTATATGGATGAAACAAATGGATGAGAAGTTTAGTACGAGAATGGCCAGAGTACAAGGCCAGCAAGAAAAGCAGATTCAGGAAGCTGAACAACAGCAAGACTTGAATGTACTCAGTGGAAACAGCAAAATATTAGTAGGTATTGCCAGGAAAAAGAAGAATAAAATCCTTTTTTAAGGCTTGCTGATGTTGTGTTACACTGGCCTGTGGTTTATGCAATCAATCCAATGGCATCTCCTGCAGCTTGTACTTCACAATTACCTAGCTGTCAAACAGGTTGATTTCATCTGAGGTACAATCAAACAGGCATTGCAATATATTGCAATGTGGAATATCTGCTGTCAGCACTTCAGGCGCTAAAGAAGGCTGCTCTGACCTGAGATGTATAGCTATAGATAAGCCTGGATTTCTTAAACTGCGTCTATATGGCAGAAATGTGCTCAAAGGACCTCTTAAGTAGTTACCCGTACTCTTGAAGGTGAAGAACAAGTTGGTGGTCATAGCTATATTTATAGCACATATTCCTGTAAGAAACACAAATCTTGCTGTATAAGCTGCACTGCCACAGCTGATGCCAGTTGTATATCACTGCTCTGTGAGGTATATGGCCACACAGTGCAGACAGTGTTGCGTTTCTCTATTATGGTTACTCCAGCAAAACAAGAAGCCTGTAATGCAGCAAAGAATCCTGGAATCACTCACAGCTCATTCATGTGCAGAAATAATTAAGATACTAGTACCATTTTTTGAGCTCTTAAAATATGAAAATAAAGGTGATGTTTCTTCCCGGAACATTTGGTCTCTTCTCTTGCACAAACAACAGTGTTAAATGGGAATTCCAAGTTCTCCCAAGCACATCTTCTATGCTTTATTTCTCAATGCATTTGGTGGAAATAGAGTAGGCCTCTGATGTTTTTTCCTATAGATGTACAATGGGAAGCAGAAATTAAGATAAAGCTCACTTATTTTCTCAGGAACTTGAGATAAATGGGCTAGTTGGATCATCCTGGCTTCCACTCGTTATCTTTCAATATTCAAGATCTATCTTAAACCACAAATGAAAAAAGCCCAAACCCAGAAATCTCCTAGCAATACTAGTAAGGAATTTATGAGTACCAATGTTTTAATTAGCCCCATGGAGAGAGATAAAGGTCCACACAATTGCTTCACAGCTACTTCTGCAGTGGATTGGAATCTGCTTTCATTCAGTAAGCCCACACCATGAAGTTCACCTCTGTGGGGCTATTTTGTGACTGTACTCATTGGAGGGACAGAATTTGTTCTCAGAGGACTTGAGTTTCCTAGAGAGGCTCAGTTTCTAGGAGAGCTCAGAGCACAGCAGGGCCATCAAATATTCAGCTAGTGAGAACGAGGATGTAACTCTGCTTTCTTTTACAAAGCTCGGAACTCACCAGAGTGCATTTTCAAGGTACAATCAAAAACTGGGGCAACATAACTTCAAATACTGAAGTATAAACCACAGCTGGTGATTAGAAAGTACATTAGTACGTGATTTCTGTAAACTGTGCGGTTAAACTGTCACATTATTCCAAGACCGTACCCCAGCACCAACTGTTAGGCTGTATGGGTGGAAAATTTATTTGATGGGTACCTTGCTCTTTTATTAGTTAAACGCCACAAAACATCACTCAGTTAAAGCAGGGAAGTCAGTAGGAATGTTTCCTTGTCTTTTGTAGGTAGTAAGAACATGATCATTTCAGGGACAGTGGTGACATCCATCCATAATACAGAATAGCTGATAACAACTATTTGTTATTTAAGGATAGTAGCCTGAATTAAGATGGAAGTATCTTTAGGGACGTGTAGACAAATTACTATTTGTTTAGAACGTGTATTTTGTAAATATTAATTAAAGATTTGACTCAGTATTTTAGATTGGAAAAATTATAAGAAGCATAGAAACTGCAATGGTGTGCAGTTCGTTGCAGAATAGCCAGTTTTGGGTGGTATGCTGAAAACTGACTTAGGTAGTGCATTAATTCCATTAAGAATAAAGGTTAATGCATTTCACTCTGTAACTACAACTTATTTGGCTTTCACGATGGTAGAAGCTAGACACTAATACTAGTGATTTCCAGTAACTACCTCTCCCAAGACAATACATCCTTCCCAGAAAAGTTTATCCCCACCTTCCAGATAGGGAATCTGAAGAAAAAGGTGATTAGTGAATCCACTGGTGTATACAAAAGGCTTCTAGAGAGGAGCTGCACTTTCTAATGGAACTGAAGCATCCCACTGGACCCGTGAATGTTCAAATAACAAAGAAAACAGGATTTGTTTGCTGTGACCTTTCTCATCACAATGTGTCTTGTTTTGTTTCTTGAAGACATGGTTTGCCAGTGGAGTGAATAACTGGTGGGACAGTCTGGAAGAGATGGGCACCACTGGGAAGGAGGGCACCAGGGGTCTCTGAGAAGGCGTCTGCAGCAGTTCAACTGCACCCAGCCACCAATAATACAGCTGCCAGATGCTGTGCATTTCCATAGTGACAGCAGGTTTGGTATATGAGATGCTCAATTTCCATGCAAAGATCAACTTTAGCCCCAAAACATATGGACTTGCTACTTCAGAATTTTGCTAAACCAGACTGGGGATGTGCAGAGAAAGGGGAATATGCTACCAACCCAGCCTGCCAGCCCAGCTCTGCAGCATCTGGCAGGTATTCCTCCCCAGAAAAAGGGAAAGAGTTCATGCTCTGTGGTCCAGGAGGGACTTGGATTCTCTGACAGATCTGTCTGCACAAACACTGAAGGTGTGGGTGGAGGGGGAAGCAGGAGCTACAATGGAGACTTGCACATAAGTAATTACATGAACTGTATTTACTTGGAGCTGCCCCAGACTGATGCCAAAAACCTTTGGCTCCTTTAGCGGAGCCTGCAGCAACATGCAAAGATAACAGCAGAGGTAGACCTAATGAGTTAATGGTACACGATATATTGTGAAGTCACTTCTGCCAAAAAAATGGGCTTGGATTTTTTATTTTGGTTGAAAACATAACTTAAGGTCAATAATTCAGAGTGTTTTATTTCCAGTTTGTTTACTCTGGTAACATTGTCTTCTCCATAGAGCCAGCTACATTCACTTGTATTTTTATTGACAAAGAGAGCTCAGGGTGAATTGCCAGCAAAGGAAAGAAGCCTTATACAGACATCTGTCAAAAGTAGATGCAATCCACCAGGAGAAGCAAGGAATGTCCCCACTGAGGTGGGCTTGTTCACTTCCTCTTTGTATCCATCTCCATCACGGCAACACCTTTGCTGCTCTTTTCCTCCACAGTTTCTCCCTTGGGGAATCTGAAGAGACAGTGTTTAGAGCAAAGCCTGGATTTAACAGAAAACTTCAGTTCTGGAAATGCAGGTCTGTATGGAAACGCTAACAGTTGCAAGGAGGTGTTAGAAATCTTGATTTTGGACTTAGAGATCAGACTTTCCCTTCCAGCCTTGAAGTGCCTTGGTGGGTCTAGCCTTCAGCCTTAACCTTTGTACTACGCTTCACAGTCAGAGAGTGCACACATCATGTTGTACCTGTGCAATACATCAGGCCATGAGACTGGGGGAACAGAAACACACATAGAGATCCTAGTTTTGATGATGAGTTACTATCAGACCTTGTGCAACCCATCTCTGAGGCTGGGAGATTCTTGCCTGCCAAGGAAGGACACTCCCAGCAGGTATGTGGGGTAGACAAATAGAAGAGTTAGTGTAAGTATTAAGGGCAGCTGGTAGGAGAAGTAGGACAGAATTCAAAGCCTTTATGTATTCCTTTCTACTGCAGAGAAATGCGCACCTTCGAAGCATGTAACCATATTAAAGAAGAAAAGATAACAACAAAGGTATAAATAAGGATTCAGGCCTTTCATTGGGTGGTGAAAGCTTTTTTTATGTTGAATTACGTACCTCTGCCTTTCTTCGTATTACATTTGAATTTACCTGCCACACAACATCACTCTCTCTCTCCTAAGGCAATGCAGCAGGTTTGCTGGATGTTGTTCAAAGCATATTGAAACCACCCAACCATTCCTTCAATATTTTGTTTTCTTTGTACCTCCACATTGATATTCCCACTCAGAAACTTCAGATTCATGTTGTGAGATCTGACATTTCGAGTGAATCTTTTAGCTTTTTGTTGCATTGTGTGTTGAAGTTTCATCCCTTGCATGTTTTCAGACAAACTGTACTTGGCTTTTTCTCCTAAGGACAGCACCTCAGAATGTCAGCAGCACAGCAGCTGCTAGGGCTGGCTGGATTATTTTGTCAGCTTATGCAACCAGCCCTACAAAATGAATCATGTTGTTGACTGGACAACGCATGTTCAAGTGTCATCTCTTGACCAATCTCTGCTTTGACTCAAGCACATGTTAAAAGACTGGAGTTAATCTGACCCAGTATTTAGGAACTGAAGTGTGATATTTTCACCGTAGGTTACAAAGCTTCCTTCTTTCTATTGCCTATAGTTCTACTGTCTCTCATTCAGATTAAATGAAAACTTTAGTAGCATTATCTGACAGAATTCAATATGTAAATAAGTTTCAATAGACGAATTTATTTCACTGCTCTCTTGTGAAGTCACTAGAAAGTCAATTTTCATATTTAATCTTAGAAATCTTGGTCAGTTTTGTGGCTATGGAAAGATCCAAGCATCCAGGCCTCAATTGGATTATGTCAGCATACTGTGTTTAGAGGGGTCAGTGGGGGGGAAGTTTGGGTGGAAGTGACAGTGTAGTGGAGGAAAGGGCTATAAGAGGTGATGGGGATCCCACACTGAAGGAGAGTAGGGCCTGAAGAGAGGAGCTGGATCATCCCTAGCTCGCTAATCTGGGTGAGTGGTGTTTAAAAAGATAAATTCTTACTGCTACAGCCTCAATGAAATTCATTTGGGACCTGCCAGGTCCTTCATCATCTGTGCACACCCACCTCAAACCCTCCCCATCATCTCCAGTTATGAAGCATCTCCCAACCTACAGATCCTTTCCACCCTTCCTGCTCTGCCATTTGCACTCTCAGACCTTCACTTGGATCCCAGCTCCTGCAAAATGGAGTTTGGTCTATGGCAGCAAGAAATACCAAGATGGCATTGAACAATACAGATTCATCCATGAAGTAACAGAAGCATCACGTGCACACTGAAGTATTCCTAAGGGCATACCCACCTCTCTACTTCTCTTTGGGCTTTTCCAGGAGCACCTCTACCCTTTTCTAGAGGGCCTCCTGATTTTTTAATACTTGTCAAAATTAAGATAGAAAAGAGATGCTATTATTGACCTGTGCAGCTCTGTTCTCATTTTCTTGTTCTTGGCACTCTCTTGGGTGTTCGATTCCCAGTAAGCAACACAAGACAATTCAATCACATTGTTCTTTCAGCTTTTAAAACAGGGGTGCCCCCTTCCCTTCTTATGCTCGGAAAGCTCAGTATTTGCTCTTACTTGGATCTGCTTACACTTCCTGCTAATAGCTCAACCCATTTTCCCCTTAAGGGAGAGGGAGATTTTGAAAAGAAAGAGAAAAAAAAAAAAAACCATGTAAAACCTCACCAAAACCAACAACAGAAACAAACCAGCAACAGCTTTTGCTTCTTGCAAAGACATCTGAGTAAAATGCATTCAATACGAAGGTAAGGTTGCAATGCCATGTACATAAAGCACCTAAAATTACATAATATATTTCATAAACTGAAACTACAGCACATAAATAACATAGTCCTGCATGTCAGGTTGTCCTGCTGGGTTATTCGCTGCTTCCCTCAGCATAATGAGTTTTCCAAGAAACAGGAGGCAGCCTTTGAGAGGAACCAGAATTACACGGAACCTACCTAATGACAAGAAAATAGTCCTTTAGAAAATCATAAAGGATTTCACCAGAAAGATCCATTCTTCTGAAGATGAAGTGAATCGTGATCATTTTAGGTATTTTTAACAATAGTTTTCATGGGGACAGAGTTTTCAGCCAGAAAGTACCAACAGACTCTGCAACTTCTACCTGCAAATAACTTTAAAACCAGATTAATTTCTCGACACAAGGTTGTGGGGAAACTTTGGAGTGTGAACTGTGAGGAAAAGCACAGACTCTCAAATGCACCCTGTAGGAACATAGGGCATCTAGAATAATTTCAGGTCAGACCAAAAGCAAAGCCTGGGAGCTTAACAAGTGCTGCTCCAGATGGCAGGACTTTTTCCTGCTCTGGATACACTCCTTGCTGGAGTACACCCAGCTGTTTCTTTAAGTACACACTACTCCCATGTGTTGAAACATATTTAATTTGCCAGAAGCAACAATCTCTGTCCTGGACATCTCAACAACTGAATGAAAGACAGTTGAAAAGACATAAGGAAAGACAAAAAAGATTGTCTATGGCCTCCTAGCACTGTCCTCCTCAGAGAAGTAGCATCAGTAATGCAGAGACTTTAACTCTGCAATTAAATTGTGTGCAATTTCAGTACTGAAAGCTATCCTGCAAAGAGTGAATGAAAAGACTCACTTTCTAGCAGCTCTAGACAGAAAACATCTTTGATACCTGCATTTGAACTAATGTTTTAAAGAACAGTAAATGCTAGAAGATGGGTTATTTTTCATCAGCGGGATTTTTAGTCTTCTTTGCTCCCTCCTCTCAAGAGAGAATGCCTCCGATGCCTGACCACCCTTTTGATGAAAAAATTTTCCCTAATATCCAGTCTAAACCTCCCCTGGTGCAGCTTGAGGCCATTACCTCTTGTCCTAACGCTTGTTACTTGGGAGAAGAGATTGGCCACTTCCACTTTCCATCCTCCTTTCAGGTAGTTGTAGAGGGTGGTAAGATTCCCCCTGAGCCTCCTTTTCTCTAGACTAAAACACCCCAGTTCCCTCAGCTGCTCCTTATGAAGCTTGTGCTCCAGACCCTTCACCGGCTTTGTTGCCCTTTTCTGGACCCACTTCAGCAACTCAGTATCTCTTGTAGTGAGGAGTCTATTCACCCACTGAAACTTCAGTGCATAACCTAATCTTTTCTGTTCATAAAAAAATGCTATAAGCTTCTGCAGATATTGATCAGATTTTCACACAGATAATTTTCTACTTCTTCACCCTAAAAACGCTGCGTAATATGATAATACCTTGCATACTGAATTGTCTAAGTCTTCTCATAATGAGATCATGGAGTCAGCACATTGTAAGTCCTGTGATCCCACACGCATGCTACAGGAAAACCTTTCTTTGAAAAGATTTCAAATTGCTCAACCTGTACGACAGATATACTATCGACACAAAAAACGTTTTCTATAATGGAAACAGGCTCTCATGATGTAAAACCAATGCAGAGCAGCAATCTGTGTTGAAAAGAAAGAAAAAAAAACCTAAAAGGGAATGGGCATGCAAGCAGAATAAATGGCTCTATTTTTTTTGTTTGTTTGGAAACTGATGCAGAAGAGATTAGCTTGCAATATACTGCTTTCTTACATAGCCAAGCCATTATGTCTGGTTGATAGCAAAGCTCTTTTAAACACTCCTCATTATAGGTAAAAGCTCTATAAGGAAATAGCCTAAAATGGAAGGGCTCATTATTATGAAAAGTCTATAAGACATTTGAGCATTTTAGTATCAGGCTATAAAATCATCTTCCAGAGAACAAATGCAGCATAAGCTACACGAATCACTTGAACTGGAGTGACTGAGAATCAGTCTGTGCGTCAGAAGTTAACCCAGGCACATCCCTCTAGAATTGCAGATGACTCAGATGAAGGAAGTACTAGAACGGAGCCCACATTTATCTGTTCAAGACTAGAGCTAAACTTACATATGTAACTTAAAAGCATATAAATTAAGCTTGTATACTGTTAGTAGAAAGCAGTTCTTTATTAATACCAATTTTTACTACACTATTAATCCTCCTTTTCATGAAGGCAATATTGATCAGAAATGCTTTCTTTACCAGGTATTACTACTGCTGCAGTAATACCTGTCTTTCATTTATAGTGAAAAATCAAGTCTGTCAAAGCAGAAAAGATTTATCTGCATCCTCTCTTTAAGAAACAGGGATACCTGTTTCATTATGGTGTACGTATGGGGTAGCTTTGTACTTTGTGACCTCTTTTCTAATAAAATCAAGTTGCTTATTTGTTACCACCTTGCTGATACTTATTGGTGTGCACCAATAAGAGGTATTCGTATATATATTCATGCTCATATTGAAAAAGATTATTTTTATTATCTTTTTGAAAACATGTTCCAGAAGGAAACATGGTCAAAGAATGAGGTACCATTGGCTCGCTCCCACATTCATTCACTTAGAGTTCTGGAGGCAACAAGCAGTTCTTGCTTTTGTGTCCCATTAGAACAACTTCCTTTTCTTTCTGTTATCAGATAACACGGATTCCCAATGAGGCCTCTCTGCTATAGCTGGTTTCGTTAATATTCACACTGAATTTTCCTTCATGGTTAACTTGAGAACAGCTGATGGTGAGTACCTGCCTAAGACTTGAAGGGTTACTCCAACCAGTAACCCTTGCTGAGCTTCTCTGGAGCCCTGCAAAACCTTACAGAAAAGGTGTTTCCTTGCATTCAGCTGAGACCACAGATGTTTCACAGGGCAATCATGGCCTACTACAGAAGAAATCCAGTATCTTCTAAAAGCACCCGTCACAGCAGCAGTGAGCGCTGCTGCCATGTGCAACGTTCAGGCTCAGAAAACAAACAGAAGAGGAGCTGAACACAGTGAAGAGCTTTGGCTAAATGGCTTATTTTCAGGCGTCCTGGGTTCAGCAGTAGCAGTCATTTTTCTCCTTCTTAGTAGGTGGTGCAGTGCTGTGTTTCTGACTTTTGGCCTGGGAACAGCACTGATAACACCAACGTTTCTAGCTGCTGCTCAGTAACGTTTAATCTGACCAAAGACTTTCTGAGCCTCATGCTCTGCCAGGGAGGAGGGGAAGCCGGGAGGAAGCAGACACAGGACACCTGACCCAAACTGACC
>WYDI02005605.1:0-30241 GCA_009867235.2 Psittacus erithacus
AAAAGAAAAAGAAAAAGAAAAAGAAAAAGAAAAAGAAAAAGGAAAAGGAAAAGGAAAAGGAAAAGGAAAAGGAAAAGAAAAAGAAAAAGAAAAAGAAAAAAGAAAAAGAAAAAGAAAAAGGAAAAGGAAAAGGAAAAGGAAAAGGAAAAGGAAAGGAAAAAGAGAAAGAAAAGGAAAAAGAAAAAAGAAAAAGAAAAAGAAAAAGAAAAAGGAAAAGGAAAAGGAAAAGGAAAAGGAAAAGGAAAAGAAAAGGAAAAAGAGAAAGAAAAGGAAAAAGAAAAAAGAAAAAGAAAAAGAAAAAGAAAAAGAAAAAGAAAAAGAAAAAGAAAAAGGAAAAGAAAAGGAAAAGGAAAAGGAAAAGGAAAAGGAAAAGGAAAAAGAAAAAGAAAAAGGAAAAAGAGAAAGAAAAGGAAAAAGAAGAGGAAAAAGAAAAAGAAAAAGAAAAGGAAAAAGAGAAAAAAGAAAAAGAAAAAGAAAAAGAAAAAGAAAAAGAAAAAGAAAAAGAAAAAGAAAAAGAAAAAGAAGAGGAAAAAAAAAAAAAGAAAAAGAAGCAAAAAGGGAGCCAGCATGGCTGCTGGCAGGCTACATGAAACCTCTGCACACTTCATCTGCTCCAAGCACTGTCCTTCCCATACCCATCCCTGAGGAGCTAGCTCAGTTGTGCAAGGTAGCTCCTAATTACCTCTCTCCCGGTTTCTCTCTTTTCCCCCCTGAGGCCAGCCTTTCCAAGAACTAACTACACACACACCTGGCACTGTGAGATAGGGAGCCTCACCATGGATACCAGCCCCCCATTCCCAGTCCAACCAGCGCTCCTGGGATTCGAGCAACTATCTTCAGGATGCTGTGAACTCCAGATGTGCCTTACCTAGGGCCCGGAGACTCCATGCATGAACACTGCTTACAACTATTATTCTGCACTCACATACACACACAAGCACAGGTTTTGGCTATGCATAGCAAGCTTTGAGAAATGAAATAAAGCAAAATGATAATCTTAATCTTCCCTATAATATGCTACCCCATGCCAGATAAGAGCAGCTGTGCTCACACAGTGTGTCCAACTGGACATGATAAATAGGCTTGGTGAAAAGAAAAATATATACATGAACACACACAAATACATACGTATATATGTGCTGTAAGGAATTTAAAATATGGTTGTTTTCAGAAGTGGTGGCCTCCAGCTCACAGCTTCCTTGATTAATAAACAGGTTGATTAGAAATAAATATGGTCTGCCAGGGTTGGAATCTTGCACAAAATCCTAGAGTAAATATCTGCAGGGGTAGCCTGAAGGGTTAACCTTACCAAAGCACAAATACTGGCTCTCCTCCTGTTACAGTTTAAATGCTGATTGGAAGAAAGAGATCATTCTAGGTCAGTATGTCCTTTACATTATGAATAGCATGACAGGGTCTAGTAAACTCCCCTGCCTATGGCACCAACAATTTATTATATATTCCTAGGCATTACATGCCATTTTTTATTAATAGATATATGTATAGTTTGTTGGTTTGTTTTTAAAGAGGTGAAGCAGGACCATCTGGGTCAGGAAATATGCTTAAACCCGAGCACACAGAGAGATCCGCTCTCCTAGTCTGAGCCTGTGGTGGAGATTAACAGCCTGGTTGCTGCTCCCCACGCTCCTGCAGGGATTTTGCGTAGTAGCTGGGCATTGCAAAGAGCCGGACTGTGGGCCAGCACAGTAGACTTCTTGCACAAGGATCTGATGGGCCCTGGTGCGCAGGGATCCAACGTGTCCTGTGCACCAGGACCAGCACAAATACCCCAATGTAGCTTTCTCACACTGTGAAATAATCCCAGCTCATTTATAAGGGACCTCTGGAACTGAGATAACTGCAAATCTCAAAATTTCAAATTTATTCCCTGGCTGGATCACTTCTCCACAGCCTGCTACTAAGGAAGCTGTGTCGCGAGAGCAGCACAGCCTGAGTCACTCCTGCCTTGCAATAGCTGCATTTCACATCGATGAGGTAATTGGGCTGCAGATGAGGTAACCCTGAGCATTGCCCATGAGCTGGAAGAGGTTACCATATGATCGTTCATGTAAACACACAGTTGGTCCCCCCGGACAGCGGCTGACAGCTGTGCTCTGCCGATGTGCCCTGACACAAGGGTAGTGGGCAGCAGTGGCCCCAGGGAGCTCCCAGCCCTCACAAAGCAACTGGGTACCCACCACACATGTGCCACACACCGTGCAAAAACCAGCTTTCAGCCTGTCTGATGGGGTCCTGGTTTTGTGGCACCCCTGCAGGCAGGTTCACCGTTGGGATGGCTCTGACTCTCCCCACACCAGGGTTTCTAAACATACGTGCTTTCTCACGCCCAGGGGAGGCGGTTCATCTCTTCCACCAGCGCTGGGAAACAACTTCCTCCTGCGGTTGGAGGCATTAGACCTGGGGGAAATCCCTCTGTCCCCTGCCCAGGGGTGCAGGGGAAAGGAGGGCAAGGGCACCATGGGGCAGCAATGCGGGGAGATGCCCGGGCAATCCCCACTGGTTCAGTTTGCGACCGCTGACGTTTGGTGTATGTGAACTTTGCACAGGTGCCGTTCCTAGAAAGTTCCCTAATTTGCAAGTAGCAAGAAAAGTGACTTTTGTGGTTAGGTAGTGTTGATGGCTGCGCCCCTCTCTTGTTTATAACCACATGCATCAGAGGATCAGCAGGTCTCTACTTGCCCAGCAGGCAAATAGCTTAAACCAAAGCCCCAGAACCCAAACCCCTCGTCTTCAGGGTCTCATATCATTGCCGTTTGCAGTACAGCATAGTCTAGGAGCCCTAGCAGTCCTGCTGTGCTAAGTAATCCCAGTGCTGATCCCTACCCAGGTGCTAGTCAAAGCAGACCAGTGTGATGAATGTGTGAGAAGGAGGAAGAATTCACAGCAAAAAGAAAGAGTTGGACACAGGTTTGTCAAGTCCCTGAGCCCAGCACTCATCTGCAGCCTGCTCAGTGCCAGGATTTCTCAAAGCCTCCTTTTGACTAACAGGGTGGCTGGGATCAGATCATACCACATCATATCCAGGAGGATCCCGAGGGCTAACATGTCATTATGTGAGAAAGAAGCTAAGCTGAATGTCTTGAGCTCCATTCCCAGATTACAAAGCTCAACTCCCTTGGTTCGGCCAGTCTGGAGGAGGTCTAACCAAGAACCTGAAAGAAGCCATTCCCCTCAGCCCTGGAAGTATGAGGATCAAAGAGCTCCAGGCAAGAGGGAAAGGCTTCTTTCCATCAGCCTCTGGTGAGCTTATTTGGCCAGAAATAGGAATGACTATGAGCAAGCCCTGGAGGAAGTCATGTCTCTCCTTCCCTCGCTTCCCAGAGCAGCTGCTTATACAAGGAGCGGGTCAAAATGAATGACTGTTATAATCGGAGTACATGAAGGGACACAAATCCATTACTGCTGGAGTTGAACTCACCTCACTTCTTGAGGGCTGAGGCCAGGACTCTTCTGCCTACTATTAGCTTGCAAGACTGCCAGAGGAATAGACAGATCACCTAAAGTATGCCCAGAGGAGAAACAAGAAGCAAGGGGAGAAGTGGGGCCACATCCTGTTCCCCTCCCTCCTTTACCAGCTTGGATTGCTCTCAGGCCCCGCACCAGAAACCTCGCAGCAGGGCTCTGGGAGCCATGCAGCGGCACGTGTGCTGGACTCCAGACAGCGCAGCTAGAGTTCTAAAAGATGTGGCTAATTTTATAAGCTCTAGTGGTTGCTGTCATGCATAATGAGGTACAGTTAATCATATCCCTGCCTCATGCTGCAGTGGGATCGTCTGTGTAGCCTCTTTTGCAAGGGAAAGCAAGGTGCGGTGGTTTTACACTTCCATCTCTTGGATTAGGTACCAGTCAGCACTTCGTGGAACACCAGTCCTGGCAGAGCAATGCCCTCCCCTCCACCTTGAAGGGGTTTGTGAACAGCCTGAGGCATGCCTGCCCTGACAGACCCCAACCTCTTGCCCACATGCTACCAGCACTGTTCTGACATACCCTGGGTAGAGGGCAACACATAGCCACACTGATGCAGTCTGGACGGTATAAGCTCTCCCAGAGCAGTGTGTGAGCAGCTCAGATGGGATTCACCCCTCCAACTCTTGCCTATGGTGTAGATGTCCGCATCCAGGCTTGTCACCCCCTTAGTGGTTCAGAGGGACAAGCAGACCTCCTGTGGGCACAGCCGCCTCTGAGACAGTTACAGCCCAGGACGAATGACCCTCCAAAGGTGCCATTTCCTCTCTGGTGGCCATGAAGGGTCCCTAAGGTCATTAGCTCAGATCTATCCCTTGAAGAAACATGTTTGATGAGGCCAGCCCTACCCTTTGAGCCCACTTGGCGGTCAAATAATGATGCTGTAATGCAGGCAGGGCATTAATTACAGCAGGAGCTGATGGAGAACCAGCAGGAAAAGAGCTAAGAAAGCCAGGGCTTGTTGCTATCCAGGAACCCAGGCTACCTCACCTCCCAGGATAACCATCAGCCAGCCCTTTCTCAAGCGCTTTTTTGGCAGGCTGTGTTGTCAGAAAACCACCTGTTACTTGGGAGAGATTCAAATGCATAATGAATTAAAAAAGCATATTGTGCGTTACTATCTAACCCCCAGACAGATGTGTTATTTAAGTGTGGTTATGATCTGTGCTGTTAATTTTAAACAACATATGATCAAAGATCATGTCTGGCTTTGTGCTTTGCTTCCTTTCACGTTCTGGCTTGTGTGTCCTTGCCAGACAGTTGTGGTTTCTGTCATACGGCAGGAAAAGCTTATTCTGCGTGCTGCCTAAATTTATATTTTATAACACATTAAAACAGCCCATCAGAATTAAGTTATCGCATTGTTTATAATGGTGAGTGAATCACAGCTGTGGAGAAGAGGGCACCGCACAAAGAGATTTTTTTAGGCACACCTACTCCCTTTGCTAAGGACTTTCAGCCATTTTAAAGACAGCAGCAGGCTGAAGCACAGACTGAAATATATAAACCACATCATTGCTCCTGCGGGAAGGCTGGAAAACTGTTGGAAATGGCAGTCCTGCCAACCAATCAGTCCAGAAGCACCAGCCAGGCCCTCAGCAGACAGGGAGACACGCTTAACAGATCATGAGATTTAGATTTTCTTAAGTAATACAGTTGGGCTTCTTTTTATTTGCACCCTGGCCTGAGCCTTCAAGCTTTGCTGCTCAACTAGAATAGCTAGACATCTGCCCTGAACTAATAGGTAAGTAAATAAACAGACCAAAAGAAGGAAGAGCAGCCCCACATGAACATTTGGCTCTAAAGCTCAGAGGCAACATGTATTTGAAGATACTGGGTTGAGCTGCAGGAGCTCTGGCACAATCAGAATGGCAAAGGGGTAAATCTTTGCTTGATGTACGCCTAACTAACCTGCTTTCTAAAAAAACCCACACAATTTGAGGCTGATGTAAAGCATGGCCAAAAAGTCACTCTTGCTGATTCAGTATGCAGAATATATGTTTCACCCCTATAGCGTCTGAGAGTGCAGAGAGAATCTCGGTTCAGACTAACCTATGAGCCTGTATCGAAGTGGGAATCATCCTAACAGAACTGAACGGGAGAGAACTAATTTAACATTTACAGGCACAAAGCCAGACTCAGCCCAACTGTGCACCAAAGTAAATGCAACGTTACTGCCATGTCAAGCACAGGGGAGCAAGCAGAAAGCAGCTTGTGCACCTCCAAGATGTGTTGGGGCTTCAGCCCTCCTTTTGCTGTCAGCCTTCTGCTGGGCTGCAGGCAGCTGCCAGGCTCTGTCCACCCTGCTGGGGAAGCAATAATCCCCTGACTAAACAAACAAGTTACTCAGCTCCTTTACAGGAACCAGTCATCTCTTCCGCACAGGTGTGCCGGGAGGGCTGCTGTGACGCAGGGCCAAGGGCGCTCTGCCCCTGCTGTACCTACCCCAGTGATTTCTACCCAGATTCTCTTCAAAGCCTCTTCAGCCCCTAAGAAACCGTCCTCTGCTTGTCGCAGGGTTTCAGCTCTGCCCATTCTGGGCCCAGAGGAGGTTTCCTGCTCCCCCGACACTGATGTGTTCCCAATTCCACACAAAGCAGATCCATCAGCCAGGCTGGACGCTGGCTGCCACCCTCCCTCTGAGAGGCAGCCCAGCCCCAGGCAGCAGCCATCACAGAATTAAATAACAGGAAAAGGCACAAACTCTCCCCCTCCGGGGCAGTATTGAGACACACCACATTGGCTCTAGCCCAGTCAGCCTCCCTGCTGCAGCGCTACTACTCTCCGGCCATTTGGCAGAGGTACCACCCCTCCTCCCTGCTGGGGAAAAAACACTGCCCTGAAGCCTCCCCGCGGAAGGGACCCAGACAGGAGATAGCCGTGATGTATTTGTGAAGGCTATCCCCATCTCTGGGAGCCAGGCTGAAATGCTGTGAGAAGGCTTGGAGGTAAAGCACCAAGCACAGGTTAAAGGGATTGCCCTGAGCTGCTTTAATGTAAAATACTGCTGCTTCTGTTACAGGACCTGAAAACACCCTTCCCCACACAGGCAATGCTGAAGGGGAGAGCATGAGGGGTAAGAGGGGATTGTTTGAGAGAAGAGACTAGAGCTGAGGAGATTTTAAAGAGCACAAACTCATTTCATATGGCTGACTGCTGGCGACACTGGGAGAAATTCAATGGATTATGGTGCACCAAAGGTCAGAATATAATTGTCCCTTCTGGTCTTTAAAACCTGTGAATGTATAGAGGAACCTTGAAATGACCAGATTCCTCAGGAATTTGATTCCTGGGGTTTATTTATTTATTTTCTTACCAGCTGCCAGACACAGCATGCTCCTAGACAAATAAGGAGGTGGTAGCTATGGTGGTGAGTGTATCAGCAGTGCTAATCTCTCGCAGGGCTTCCTGGTAGAATTTCTGTCTCCCTCGGAGGAGACAAGGTTAAGGGATATAAGACAGTTTCATCTTAAAAATGCTAAGAAACACAGGGCTGGTTGAGAAGTGAATGGGTACCAGGGAGAATAAGGGAGAACTGAGCAACTTAGTGCACAAGTATTTTCCTACAAGATTTTTTTTGAGCAGCACTTTCCCAACCCCCATATTAAGTAGCTCTCTGTTGTCCTTGCAAAGGGCCAAAGATCTAAAGATAGCTCCACTAATTGCTGCTTCCCTTTGTCCCTTAGCTCTCGAGATTCCCATCTTCTACATTATTACTTCGTCATTTTAATTGTGCAAGAAGCTTTTATGTATCACAGCATTAATTATAATATAATAATAATGCAAAGTATAAACAGTTATTAGTATCTAGGTGGCATCATTTTCAGAGCAGGTACTTTGCAAAAGCAACACTTCTGTCTCCATATGCTTGTGATGGGTGGCCTCATTCTGCAAACTGGGGACCATCCTGTGATTCACACTCACACCAAGAGGCCACACCCAGCAAGTGTGTTGCTGTCTCCTGAGATGTGCACTAAAGAAAGTAGGCAAGAGTTAAGTAACGGGGCTGTTCCTGCCTTAAAACAGCCTGGAAAGAGAAAGTCTGGAAAGTTTAAAGTGACTTATGGCTGCTGTTGTCTCCTCCACATCTCTGGAGGTACAGGACGTGACCTAATCTATAACTGATAGCCACATTGGGGAAGCAACTTGGAAACATCTGACCCTTCCATCCTAGGCAGAGACATTCAAGGAGACCAAATTACCAGTGTCATTCATTTGCACCTTTCAACTTAATGATATCTTACAGGGAAGGAAAATTCAAATTAAAAATTGAAGCTATTAATATATCTTTGGAAATGGTATGGGGGAAAGATTAAGACCAATAGCAGGCCACTAATCTTGGCACACTCCTGACTTGTACCCTTTAAATCATTGTAATACCTTGTTCAAATTCAAACATAAATAGGATTTTTTATGAGGGTGTTAGCGCTCCCACTGCATCAAAAGCCGTATTAGATTTTATGATTCCTAGAGCTGAGAATACTCACTCCCAAAATAGAAGGCCTCCTCACCAGATGATTGTAACGCAGATGACAAAATAATGTTACATTGAAAAACACATCTGTAAAAAGTGAAAGACAAAGGCAGAAGAAGTTGTCTCCTGTACCTTCTGGGAGGGTGCAAGGGGCTCACAAGGTGAGGAGGATGCATTTTGCAGCTCTCTAGCAGAGATACAGTATATTGCAAAGTAACCACATCCTCTCCCTTTGACTGCTTCTTTCTTCCTGGTAACTACTTGCAACTCACATATGTGTGTGACAAGTGATAGCCAAGGACAAGCAGCAGGAGGGAGCTATTCCTAACCAAATAACTGCACCTTTAAATTTCTTCTGCCACCCCACCATTTGGCCTGCCTGTCTCTATGAACTCCAGTTTTCCTGGAAGGGAGGGGGAGACCCAAACAAACCCTAAAGCAATCCCAAATTTCCTTGGCAGAGGAAAAAACCCTATTCTCTGGAGATCACACCTTCAGTGAATCATTTTCCACTGCTCTGACATGTCAAATACTCCAGTGATTCACCAGTCATGGAGCTCTGATTCACCTGCACTAAACAGGGCGGATTGCTTCCCAGAAGCACCCTGGTTTGCATCTAAAGGCTCCACTTCCTCCACACAGCCCTGTACTTGTCACCTCCCCACTGCACACCACCACCACTGTCCCCCTGCCACAGCAGCAGCCAGGGCAGCAACCAGGGCAGCAACCAGGAGCAAAAAGCCCAGGCTGTTGGTTTCAGTCCCAAGGGCCAAGAGGGAAGAGTCTTGGGTAAATGAACAGTGAGAGGAGAAGTTTGGAGGGCTCATGAATCTTCTCTCATTCCTGTTTAAGCATGAAAAAGTGAAGGACAGAAAAGAAGGGAAGGGATTACTTTTGTATTTATTTGTGCGTCTCATTGGGTTTATCTCCCTGCCAGCGCAGGATGCAGTTTCTCCAAGAGGGAGCACCAGAAACAGAACTGACATTACATCTAATGAGCTTTTTGGTGGCATATTCATTAAGCTTGTAGAAAGGGTAAAGAAATGCAGGAAGGTTAGTCTTGGAAAGCCTCCAACTGGACCCCTTTGACTCATTAAAGGAGGGAATAAAATGAACTATGCCCCAGGGCAATCATAAAAGGATAAGCAGGAAAGCAGGAAGGGGTCAATTTATTAAGGACTGGGGGACCCTGCGGTCCCGGACAAGCAATACAGGATGGGGCCATGAGATGGCTGGGGCATGCTGGAGCACAGCGGCGGGGATGTCCGCTCTCCCATGGCATGCTGGTGGAGCCACTGGTGCTTTGTCCTGGCCGAGCCCCAAAAGGCATCAGGCACCTCCCTAGCTGCACTGAAGGGACCTCGGAAAACCCTCGCTTTATCCCAGAAGGTGCTGCCTACCCTGGCGATTGCCATGAGATCCCTGTGTTACCGAAAATCAGTAACACCTGTACCAGTGTCCCTGTCTCCATTTCCAGCTTGGACTAGCTTTCCTCCCTGCAGAGAGGAGGAGGGAGGGGGGAGAAAAGTCACACAGACCCTCGCAGGGGCAGGGGGACGGGAGGCGGAGGCAAACTCAATTGAGCATCTTTGCGGGGGGCCCCAGATTTGCTCACACCAGTCGCACCAGCTGCAGCCCAGCCATGATGAGAAAGGAGAGGAGACAGTGCGGCAACGGCTTCCACGAACCCGAGGGAGGAGGAGGAGGAGCAGGACGAGGAGGAGGAGGCCCAGGCTGCTAAACTGACACCAGGCAAAAGTTGGCCATGTTTTCTCCCAGCCACGGAGGAATAGCGCCAGCAAGTCAGATGTGACGGTGCTACCGGAGCCAGGAGAAAATAAAAACAAGTGACAGCTGACTCTTGAGGACTTCTGCAGGGAATGGGAGGGGGGAGAGAGGGTGAGGAGGGAGAGAGAGACCTACAAATACTGGGGGAAGGGCAGAGCGCAGCCCAGGAGCCTTCTGCAGTGGCAGATGGAGAGGGAAGCTACCGCTGATTCCTGCAGAGTCAGGGAAGGGGAGAGAGACAGCATCGCACCGAGGTGATCACATGAATAGAGAATGAAGGCGCAGAACAAAGAAGGGGTTTTGGGGAGAGGGAGTGGGGAACCCCAGAGCCGGGTGCTGCCAGCTGCACAGGAGCTTGGGCACAGCCAGCCAAGGCTGTTGGAGGACAGGGTCAGTGGGAGCAAAGGAGGGATAGAGCAGACATTTGTGCAGTTACTGAGGGGTGAAGCTCAGTCAGACCCCAGAAAAGACATAATTCCTCAGAGAGGGACCTGAGCACACAGTGGGAAGGAAAATCTCTGGGCTTAGAGCCTTCCTCTGACCTGCTGCGGGATGGAGCCACAGAGGCTGTGGGTAGTGCCGGCTGCCTTGCTGCTGGTCCTGAGGTCCCCGATGTGCCGGCAACGATTGTTGTGACAGTCATTCTCGCTGTGATTGGCACCTCCTGGTTAGATCAAGGTCACTGTTAGAACACATCTTTTCATTAAAATGGCTGAGGGCCTGTCAATGACCACAGGCCATGGCTAATTAAGGGAGGACCCAATGCCCAGGGCTAATGCTGAGCCAACCACCCCAAGGGGAGCTAACGGAGAAATCCTGCCTCCAGTGCCCTCCATGCACAGGGAGGATATACCAATTCCCAGCAAGCTGGGCCACCCACTGCCCTCACTGCTATCACAACAGAGTAACAGCATCACCTCCTTTCATACAGCTCAGGAGAGGCACAATAGCATCATGGGCACCTAGGGACAGCCCTTGTGTCCACCTAGGTCATGGCCCCCCTGAAGGGGAAGGACAGATGACAACAGGTTCTTTACAACACAATTAGGTGCACATTTGCAGGACAATGACCCATAAGTGGGCTTGAGGTATGAAGAAAATCTTTTTACAGAAATGTCTAAATATGACTACAGCATTATAATAGCTAATTCCCTGGGCAGTATGTGGCTGGCACTGTGCAGGACTTAGCAAGCATGCCAAGGTCTTCTTAAGAAAGGACACCATGGGTCCACACTGTTTGTATAAATTAGTGGCTCAAACCCAACACAGGTGGGATGCGATTATGCTGTATTTGACCAAAGCATTTCTTGGTGTCAAACACTGAAGTGAAGCCATATACTGCCAGGGATCCTATTAGTGTCTCCTGTTTTACACACATTTTAGAAAGTACCTGTCCATGGTCTTAGTTTGGCTAAACAGTATGTCAATAGAAGTCAGTTTCTTCCTCAGATAAAACCAGACATAAATCTTTCTTGAAAATAAAGGAAAACAGTGTTATTCCGAAGGCTACTGGTGTCTCTCAGCACTGTGCTGCAGCACTTCAGTCCAGATCCTTTCCTAAGGCTCTCTAATTTCTCCACCATTGAGCAATAGAGCAAGAGTTCCTCATCATTAAAAATGGGCCTCTGGGCTTCCTCTGGGCTGCCTCCAGCCTGCCATGGATGTCATCTGTTTACTTTTGCCATCCAGCTACTATCAGCCTCACTACCTTGTGTTCTTCTGTGGCCAAACCCTTCCCAGTTAAACCTTGCTGAGGGGTTGTGCTAATCTGAAGAGCGCTATGCCAGCCTCCTGCTGGTCTTCACCTCAACCCGGTCTTGCTTGCCCACGGGCTCTCCCATTTTGGCAAAATGCTTTTGTTCCAGCTCAGAATGAAAAGACATTTGGAAATCTTGACTTCTGTTGCAGCATCCAGGTGGGCCTCCCTTGTTTTGCATCTGTGTAGGCCTTGCCCAGCTTTCCGCCTAGAGATAAGAAAGAACCAGTTATCCACATTTCGTAGCATGAATGCATAGGATATCACACATTTCTGGCCAAGCGAATACAGCAAAGAAGTTTGATTCCCAAACATCTTCTGATATACCAGACACCTTCAACAGCTTCCTGGCAGAGAAGGAGAAGCAGCTCAATCCCCCCACCCAGTTTGTTCTCAGGCTAAACAAATTCTTTCCAGCCTTCCCGTCAACTTCTCCCAGTTACTGCAGTTTGTAACTTATATTTTAGGCCCTTCACCTGAAAACAGTTCTGTAGAACAACCAGTACAAATAGAGCCTGGCCAAGCAAGAGGTTACTTGGCACAAGGTAATTAAATAATGACAATAATGATATTTAATTTTGTCTGTGATTGTGGGCAAATTGCAAAAGACGTAGCAGGGACTTTACTGCCTCGCACATGAGAGGTGCTTTCCATTGCAACTTCTTTAGAGAGTCTTTTCTCAAAATTGCTGTGAAAAAAGAGAGTAAGCTGTGTGTAATGCAGTCTGCATTTCATTCTGCTCTGCAACTGACTAATCCAGGCCAGGACTTCGAGAAACCCATTATGGTGACACTAGGCACCCACTGTGAGAGTCAGTCTGGGATCGAGACAGCTCGGAAAACCACAGCTTTGGTCTGTGTCCAGCAGCCTAAATAAAAAGTTTCCTTTGCATGCTTTGCATTCATCACGAAAGAGCACTGGCTATCTCTCTTATACAGTAAATATGACCCATCACAGAAATTTATCACATTAAAGACACACTGGTAAAAGCTTGAGCACAGGGCGTTAAAAATGAGGTATTGTAATTACGTTATCTCAGACGGATTCCTCCTTTTTATGACTCGTGGTGTTTACACAGCAATGTCAATCTCAAGCATACAAAAGGCATGTGTTGCTTTCTCCCCATCCCAGTAAAAAATCCTACAGTTGACTTTACAAGTAACAATATGGCTGTAATTCTATATATTTATGTATCCAGGTGTATGGAATTGTGGTTGTTTCTTTACTTTACATTTTCCATCTTTACTTTGACAACGCTCAACACGCTTTTCACAAACCTGAGGGTCCTAAACCTGGTATTTTTCTCAATCATATTTTTTGACTCCAAAGGCTCAGGCTTAAGTAAAGTATCGAATGTTATGAGTTCACAACAAACTGCAAGAACTGCTAACACTATTAACAAAGACCTTGCAAGATAAATGGTATATACTAATCCAGGAAAAAAAATCAACTCGAAAGCACAACTCACCTGCAATACCTCTGCATTAATGTCACTAGGATTTTAACAGCTGCATCTCCTGACTTCAGTATGAGCAGTGCTTTTCTAATAGCTTCCTATGCTCTCAGTCTTCACAGTGCCATTTAAAAAGAGAAAGAGAGATAAAGACAGAAAATTGAGCACTGAAGTTCAGCACTCTCAGAGGGGAATACGGTAGGGAGTAGTGAATTTCCAGCAGTGCTAATTCCCATGCTGCTAATTGGACAGAGGCCATTTCCTGCACGCTAAAGTCAAACAGGACAGGGGCATATGGGCTTTCAGAGAGAGTGTTGGGCCTTTGCAATGGCAAAGAAAACGCACATTAGAAAAAAAGCACCCTGGAATCCCCACAGAATATTGGTGATTGCAGAGAAATTACAGACAAATTGCAAACTTAAAAGCTATATGCACAGATGCTGCTCACATTGCTTCTGGGAGAGCTGCACCTTTGAAAAGATGGTGCTTGTTCCTTGGGGATATGCCATTTTCAGCACCAAATATTCTCCCTTGGCCCTACTTTTAAAATAGAATAGGGGTTTATTTGTTTTCTTTATTAATTTTTAATTATTTTTCACTTTATCTGCGAGTCATATAGGTTTCAATAGCAGGATGAGATCCTGCTCCCAGGATCTTTCTCAGAAAAGAAAGCTTTTCTGAGAGCAGTGCAGCTCTCAGGCCTGAAGGAGGGTTGCTCATTCTGTAATGCCACAGAGGGACAAACTTGCTGTATAAGGCTGAAAGGCTTAGTAGACCGCATCATCCAGCCACTGAGTCTTTTTTTTTCAGCTGTTTCATATTCAACCAAGCAAAACATTTATCTATCTTCAATGGGAAGCATAACAGGACAAGCTTCAGACACCACTTGCTTTTCTTTAAACTTGATAAATTCAAGCACAAAGGAGTCACATGACTTGCAGAATGAGTTTGGGATAGGCATAGTGGGGTCATGCTTCAGGGATGTGACAAAAAGAGGATCCTGGGGGTAAGAAGGATGCTCTTGGAGAGATGCTGATGAGCCCACTTCCCTGTATCTTCCTTTGAAGAAACCAGTGTAGGGCAGGGTCAAACCCAAGGCACTGACAGAGCATCATTCTGATCCAATGTGGCAAGGACGATGGTGGTCCAAAAGAGTCAATTTTCTTCTATTAGTCTCTAATCAAAGGTGTCTCTTTTACTTTGTTTGACAGTTCATTCTCCCTACAGCAATCTCTCTCCTACACAACCCTCTGCCAAAAACAGATACACAGAAGGTGCTGTGCAGGGACCGAGCATGGAAAATTTCAGCTGCTGGAGCGGGTGGTTTATAAAGTCAACAGGCATGTAAAGCCAGAGGGACACCATGGCTCTCCTGATGGAGCCAGTCATGACGGGCAGTTGTGCAGCATCCTCCTCCTTAGAGGAGTGAACCTGCTGCATCCATCTTCTGCCTGCATCCCCCAGCTGCTGCCCGACCCCCTGGTTCTGCTGCTGGGGCTCCCTCGGTAGCTGTCACACCTGCTCTGTCCTCCCTTCAGGAAGCTGCCAGAGGAGAGAGCAGACAAAGGAAGAGCAGCACAGCTGGAGCTGCTGGAAGCTGTATGCTACCCGCCGCTGTTGTTGCGCTCGCCCAACACCCCTCATCCATAGGAAACGTCTTTCCTGCCGCCCTCTGAGTTTGGCTCTTCCCTGTTTTTATCACTTGCTGTTGTTTTTAAGGCATTACCACAGAATTCCTTTGTGGATTTTAGTATTTTAGTATTAGTATTGCTGTTTCTGGCTGGTTTAGCCACCGCACACCGTATGTCTTCATTGCTGGCTATGCCCATGAAATGCAAACACTTGTGTGGCCTGCCTTGATGCCCACACTAGCTTGAATGACACAGGACAGAAAAGCCCTCCTGGAGCACATGGACACCAGAGCAGCAGAGAAGGGGTTAATGAAGGGCTTAATACCAAGAGGCCACACAGCAAAGCTCGAGTTAGGTCCAGCAGCACCCCTCCCCCTGGCCTCTATCCTGCAGCAGGAGACCTGGCAATGCTGCAGCACTCAAGTGCTGCTTTCTCCCCTGAGCTCCTGCCCCACTTGTGTGATGTAAAGCAATCCTTTTGTTTCCTCTTTAAGACATTAGCCTCAGGGGCCATTACAGGGAAGAAAGGTAGCTGGGCTCTTTTATCTGAAGAAATCCATTAGAAGTGTGTGTGGGGGACGCTTTCCTTCCTCCATGCCCAGGGAGCAGCTCCTGCCTTTGCACTGCTTCAGGGACATTTTACTGCTCCATGGCCACCTCCTCCGTAATCCACGGCCACCTCGTCCCTGCTCCAGGGAAACTCCTTCCTACTCCAGGAACATCTCCCTGCGCCATGGCCACCTCCTCCGCCATCTATGGCCACCTCCTCCCTGCTCCCTGGCCATCTCCTCCCTGCACCATAGCCACCTCCTCTGTGATCTAAGGCCACCTCCTTGCAGCTTATGGTCCGCTCCTCATCCCACTCCAAAAATGGGTCAAATGCAGCATCACCATGCAGAAGCATGAGTCTGCTGCTCAGTGCCCCCACAAGTGAAATGAAAAGGAGGACGTGTTTTTAAACACATCTCAGTGTAACAAACTGGCTTTCTCTTTGCTGACATTTTGGGTGACTGAAGGGTGTTTAGTGCTTTGGCATGTCTTTGTGGCTATAGAAAGCTGAAACTCATTCTTGCTTTGTTTATTCTTGCATTGAAAGCAGCAGTTCCTGTGCATTTGGAAGACTCCAGGACTTAAGGCATTAAATAATAACCCCAGATATTATGAGACTCTTAATAAACTTGAAACCACAGAAATAATAATAAAGAAATGAAAAAAATATGACAGGGAAACTAATTGGGTAGTGAGGGGTGGTGTCTTTTTGAGCATATGCTTTGCACTTTCCCAAATCATGAATCACACAACAAACATTTGCTCTGTGCAGTGCACGCCACAGAGACCAACAAGGACCTATCTTAGGCTAATATAAATTGCCCGAGTTCCAGTAACGAATTAACAGCAGATATGAGCCTGCCCTGCTTACACTTCAACCTCATCAGAGCCCAAGCAGCCATTGTCAGCCCAGAGCCAAACCAAGCAAAGCCAGCCCAACTCCAGGGCAGGGTGTATTTACCCAGGCTTGGTGTTAACTGCTAACACCATTATGTGGCTTCACCACAGATAGGAGCTGGCTTGCACATCAGTGATTCAGAAGACAAGCAGGGGTGAGGACATCAAAATAATCCTAGCTAAATACAGTGTTCAGCACAAAAGGTGCAGACCAGGGTAGAAAAGGTGCCAGCGTGCCTTTCTCCTGTTTAAGTCATGAGGAATAAGATGCTTTTGAAAGCCCTACTCAGCACCTGCCTGCACCGGTGCATGGGGAAGCACCTCTGAAAGCCTCCCCCACAGATGCAGTCATGGTGAGAACACTGAGTAGCCAAATATAGAGGGAATAAATGAGAGCAGCTGCTGGGGCCACGGTGGGAGTGTGCATGTGAGCAGAAATACATGTGAGCCCACAGACAGGGCTGGGGCGAGCAGGAGCATTACCATCTCTCCTTGTCAAAACCATCTGGAACAGAAATGCCGGTGGGCTGTGAGTGGGGAACCACCTCCCTGAGCCCTGCCCTGCCTTGTCCTGCCCTGCTTTGCTGGCTCCTGCAGGGAGGCGAAGGGTGAGGGAAGGAAGGAGGTGCAGGCTTCCCTATCCCATGCAGTTGCTTCATGAAACGTGGGGTCTTGGGGAAGGGTGTTTAGGGAGATGCATGCTTTACTCATGGTCAATGTGCACCTTTGAAGCCACATGCTCAAATGCCAAAATCTTTCAAGTTCACTCAGTACAGCAAGAGAATAAAAACATAAACAGAGGAGGACTCCATGAGGAATATGCATGGAACAGATGCATATGGTATTGCAGAAGCTACCCCCTTTGATGTGATGATCCTACTTCCGCACAGGCTAGTGCCATAAAAATGAGTGAAGATGTTTGGTGCCACTGGCAGGGTAGCACAAGCACTGACCTAAGCAGCCCCTCTGGAAGGGCTCAGGCACCAAGATGCACATCTAGGATCTGGTGTCCCACAGTATAAATTCATCAGCAAAGTGTCTATGCCAATCTAGGCAAATGTACGCTGGGAGAGGATCCTACAGCAGGTGTTCACTTTGTATTAGGGTTTAGTGGTGAGGGAGAAGGTGCAGGAAGGTGAGATGGGCTGCTCACGTACACCCTACCTGCAGGAACAGCCTCATGGGAAGAGGGGTAGACCCTGAGCACATCCGGTGATGCCTGCAAAGATGTGTTAAAAGCAGCTTGGCTTCCAAACCCCGGCATTCCCCTGCGGATTTCCTGCAAGGAAGGAAAGCAACTAGCAAACCCGAACCCGTAGCTGCCCATTAGCAAGACCTCCAGGCTACACGCTTCTCACAGCTGTGCTGCCTGCCCTCAGTGCTTCAGGGCATCGTGGCTGAGCTTGACACCACCTTCACAGTGCCTTTAAGTGGATGGGATGGCATGGCAGAGACACACCAGGCAGCTCTCAGAGAGCTACTTCTGGTGCTGGATGTAGCATAGGTGTCTTTCTCATCCTAGGCTGATGTTCCCCACAGAGCTGGCGAGCAAGCACAGGTTTACCCCAGTCAGCGAGGATGGCTGTCCAGGGTAGCTCTGCACAGCATCGTGCTCAGCCACATAGGTATGCACTCCTTGAGCCATGCAAGTCAGGCTGATAAGAGCCAGGGAGAACTGCAAGGGATTACATTTTGCATCTAGTTAATGCAAATAAAAAGGGTCATCTTGCGGTGAATTGCAAACAGGGCTCATCTTTCTCTAGTTGGAGAGTTACTGCCAGCACTGAGAAGCTGCCCTAGCAGTTGCTACACAGCGGTGGAGGGATGTGATGGAAACCCCACCATTTGAGATGTGATTGACTGGACAAAACATTGAAAATATGATGACTCTGAAGCTGCCAGAAAAATACGTCAGAGCTGATCTCATCTATGACAAGTGTATTATGTACTTACAGATGGATCTATACAAACCCTCTCATCTGACCCAGGGTCACCAGCATAAAACAGTGGGAGTCACTGTAAACACACTTATAATTATTTGGGAATTTCTTCTCTCCCTTCCATTCATTAAAGGAAATTATTTTGTTTCTCTTTCCACTTCTTTACTCACAAAGGACTTGAACTGCAGATGAATAAGGTTTTTAGGGCTTTGTAGGGTTTGGTTCAGACTTTAAAATGTGAACCACTTACTGACAGGAGCCAGCTCTGCCAAAATGTGGAACAAATGTGATCCTTATCCTTGGGAGTTGCTTCTCTATCTCACTGGAGTGCAAGCAATAAACACCACTAACAGTGATGTTTCTGACAGTCCTTTGTAGCCTCATGGGCAGGACTTACGCTGGGTTACACGTTGCCATCTCAGTCCTGTTGCTTCATGTGCTCGGTCTTGGGAAGATGCACCCAGCATTTTTGCTGAGTACTGCTCTGTGCTGAGGCAGTTCAACTTGAACAGAATGCTGTGCGAAGGGCCAGAGGAGTTTTCAGCTGCTCCTTGTCCCAGTTACAAGTAGTTCCCAGGGCAGGGGCTGCCTGTGCTGGGAAAAAGGGCTCACACAGTCTGGAGAGCCTCACTGGTGGACTGGCACACACTGACAACTAGGAAACAATGTTAAGAATCTGTTTAAACCATCGTGTTTTAACCTGCTTGGGTGTCAGTTCTGGGGGCCGGCTGTAGATGCTTCCAATTCTCATGAGAACATCACTCTCTTTTTCCCCGCTGAGGGAACCTGTGAGATGCAATTGGGGGTCCCCCAGCCTTCCCGCAGTCCCATCACCCTTGCGCATGGAGCGGCAGGATGACTGTTGCTCAGCCCAATCTCTGGGCACTGTGGTGGCTGGGACTGGGCTGCATTGACCTAGACTTTATGTCATTCATTTCTCCTCCTCTGTGAAATGGCTCTCTGGGCTGCAATGTTAGTATCGGAACTGGCACCCTCTCAGGAAGGAACTACAACATGTAATTGTGCCAATGCTGTTTTGCTGAACTCTGCCCCAGAGGCTAGGGTTATGGGTGAACAGGGGAAGATGTAGGTGGACCAGGTCCTCCACATCTCTGTGGGGCAGGAGGGCTCCCACCGCAGGCGGTGCTGCACCAAAGCACCTGTCTCCAATGAAAAGGACACTGGTTGCACTTGACGAGTGGCTGCATGAGGGGAACACATCCCTATGGAGAGGGGAGAGGACATTTTCTTTGGCTCAGCTGGGCAGGGCTGGAGGCAGGAGTGTGAAGAAACCTTTCTGACAGGCAGAAAGGAGAGAGAGAAGATAGGAAAAGCAGGAAAGTTCAAGTAGGAAGGCAATATCAGCAAGTAAGCCTATAACAGAGGGCACCTGTTGGAAGAGCTCCAGGGAAGTTCCCAGTTATTCAGGGAGTTAAGAATGTGTTGAGTCAAAGTGTATGAGGAAATAAATCTGGTGGGCAGAAGGGGAAGTGCTCACATCTATCTTGCCCTCAGAAATAATTTGGATCTTGTCTCACAGCGATTGCCCTGAGAGGCCAAGAAAATCACTGCAAATTGCTGCATGATCCCCAAGACAGCTATGCCCTCAGCCAGCAGTGATCTGTCAATGTGAGGTCAGTGAATGGCCACAACAGGAGCCACAGACTCCCTCTTCATTCAAGAATGGACATTTGTCCCAGCAGGGTCTTCACAAGCCCCTCAAGCCACCCTGCAGCACACCACTGTGGCTGGGTCAGTCTGAAGCCTCCCATCACTCACTTGCCCTCCTTCAGGATAGACCCCTCACCTCTCAAGTGTGTTTCTTCAGCCCTGACCAGATAAAACCCAAGGTGCACATGAGATGGAGCTGTGAAGCCCATAGCTGGGAGCACAGCGGCTGTATCCACGAGACAGAGGAGGGCTAGGGCTGTAACATCTCTCTCCATGAATGTCACAGCAAACACCACACTGAAGGATCAGGGTTTCCATTAGACGGCTTCCCAAGGATTTACAGCTCGGCCATAAAACCGTGCGCTGGGGCAGAAGCCGGCAGCGTGGAAACAATGTTGTGGCATTATTGTCCATCTGCAGATTTGCCTTACCCATTTCTCAACCCTCACCCTGCTACAGAAGAGCTCTCAGCTGGGGCAATAACACTTGAGAACTGCATGGCCAAAAATCCTATGCATGCAAGGGGAGGTGAGGAAGGATCTGGCACTGGATCAGTGCTACCGAGCCTTCGTGTGCCTGGGGGATTGCTCTGCACTGAAAGAAGACAATAAATAACAGTGACTGATGTGGGTAGCAGCATGCCCTGCCGCAGCGGGCTCTGCAGAGGATGCCAGCAGGGTTCACAGGGCGGATGCAGGCAGGATGGTGGCTTGGGATGCCCAGGTGGTGCCCAGCTCCAGGCTCTGCAGGCAGGCACCACCGCCTGCCACGGTGGCAAATTAATGTCTCCCTCCCCTTCCTCCTGCTTCCCACCAGCCTCTTGCACCACCACTGTGGCTGCCAGGGAGGGGGCCCTGGGGGCTCACCCAGTGGTGAGGACGCAGGTGCCAGTCACCTGCTCCCAGCACCAGATGGGATAGAGGAGGATGGGGAGAGCGGCCTCATGCCCCTCATCCCCTTCCCTTGCCTGGGAGAGGACCTGGGCCCAGCAAGAGGGGAAATGCATTTCTAATAACCACAGCCATTTGCAAGGTGAACCAGGTGAAGCCCTTGAAATAGCCTGAAATCCTTTCTTTCCTTTTGTAAAGAAGAAAAGGAAATTGAGCTGCGCAGCAGTACAGGTGGGAAGCAGCAGGAGAGCAGCCTCGGGGTCAGTAAACCACGGTGGCAGGCGATAGACTGACCTGCCGAGGCTGAGTGGTGAGCAACACTCCAGGGGTTCATACACTCTGCCACCCCACCACGGCTGCATGGCCACCACCATCCCAGAAGCCCCTCCCATGCCCCGATGCCCACAATGCCCACCTGAAGGCACGGGGCGGGGGGGGGGGGGGCAGGGCTTCCCATTACTGTGAGCCATGGCAGGTTTCAAAACAAAAATCTTGCTGGTGCCCCCACCCCATTGCTTCACTTCTCCCTTTCCAAGTTGAGGCTCCTTTTTCTTTCGGACGCAAACCGGTGGTGAAATCGAGTTAAGGGAGGCCTGGGCTCTTCCTTGTAAGCAGATGAAGTGGGGGGTGTTGCGGGGGAGGGGTTGCTATAATTGGATCATTCACTGTGTGACTAATCACAGCCGCCTGTAACCACAGTGGCTGTGGGTTTAACCTGACTTGATTGTTTGCAACCCCCCCGGATGACCCAGCCATCTGCAGCAGGCCTGGAGCCACACAGCCCCACAGCTCTCACTGACCAGCCCATGGATGGCAGTGGGATGTTGGTGATGGTCCTTTCCCCGCCTCTGTGCTGGTGGCCTCCCATATGGGTGCGGGGAGGGTGGGAGTGTGGCCACAGAGCAGGCAGGACCAGTGGCTCCTGGCTGGGATGGGCTTCAGCTGAAAAAGCACCTCCAGATCTGAAATTAGGGGGCTCCCCGGAAGCACGTTTCAGGCTTGGCCCGTTGGACAAACCCACATAGCACCACACCTCCACGTTTGGATGTGACCAGCTGCGGAAGTGGCATCACCCACATCTTGTCCTGGCTCATGTATTTCTGGCAAGGGAGCAGCGGCTAGATTACAGACGATAGAGCAGATTAGGTTTTGATTCTTATTTATTTGAGTAAGGACAATCCTTAAAAGCCATTATTAACCTCCTTACCTTTAATCAGCCAATTGCTGGGAGTCCTGGTAGCCCTGTTTTTACTGAGCGACCCGATGAAAACTGAGCATCAGGGCAGCAGCACAAGGGCTGCCACTGCCACCACTCATCAGGAGGCGAGGTGTGTGTCAGGGCATTCTCCTTCCTCTGTGATAAATTCAGGGTGGCAAGATGAGGCTGGAGAACCCCACTTGTCCCATGCACCCACATCCACCCAGGAGAGCTGAGCAGCCACTGCCGCTCTCACCCATTTTGAGCCTGGTGTTCAATTTCTTGAAACCAGGACGGAAGGAAGCAACAAACGGGAAGGAAATGGGCCTGCTTGTGAAATCCAAAACCGGATCGGTAAGAAAAACATCATAAATTATGGATCCCCTGGAGCCGCCGGCAGCCTGTCACTCTGCACGATCTGGCTCCATTGTACTTTTCTGTGTGGGTGAAACTGTTGTAAACTAACACAGGGCAGGATTTTTCTACTGAGGATCACTGCCCGCTGCTGGAAGAGCACTCTGCTCTCCAGCACAAACAGCCCATTGCAAACCAAATGTTTTGTGTAACCGATAGCAGCCCCAGTGGATAGGCAAGCCCTTGAACAGGGTGAAGGAGAATGAGGGCTTCAGCTGATCCCGCTCACTGGAGCTTAGCACTGGTGGATGCGCCAGCTGCAAGGACGGGGACGAGCAGCCTGGGCCAGCACAAGGCCACCCATTGTTCCCCTGGAAAAGACAACCGGATTAGGGTAGCTGAGCGGCAGCGCTGCGGTGCAGGATGCCCGTGATGGGGAGCCAAAGGGGCTGCTCCTGGCCCTATGCCCCTTAAGGGGGCTGCGCTGGGGGTGGATGTGGAGCACCCACGGTAAACCCCATGCAAGGGGTAAGGGGTGTGAGGAGGGGGATTTTCGGCCCTCCAGCTGCCCCAGCCTGCCTCGGATGCCAGATGCAGGCAGCGGGAGGAGGGGAGCGGGAGCAGAGAACGAACTCAAGGTCAAACAGCAAGGGGAGGGGGAGGAAGAAGAGGTGGCGGGGAGGGGAGGAAGGGTGTCCCCCACGCGGTCGGGGAAGCGCTCTTTATCCACCCTCCTTCCCCCCTTCCCACACGGCAGCCGCGGAGGCAGCCTCTCATCAGAGTATTTATGAACACAGGCACAAACAGGAGGCTGAGGGGAGGCAAAAACAACACACACCAACAACCCCGCCACCAACCACCCAGCCCTATTTTGCTCATTCTCTGTCTTCAAAGAGCAGATGTGCTGTGGCCTGCAAACCGAGAAGGACACTCCCTTGCTGTTAGCTAATTCAGGCCGATATGCTGGGTTTGTGGTTCCAAATGAGAAGTTTAGTAATCAGCCACTAACATTAACCAACACACCTCTCGCACAACCGCCTGCGCCGGGCTGGGCTGGCCTTCAACGTTACAGGCAAAACATAGAAGAGATTTGGGGTTATCTCTCGCAGGGAAAAAATAATAGGCAAAAGGCTTGGGAGCCAGACAGTGCCGGCAGGAGCCAAGCCAGCATCTCGCTTTCACAGCAGCCCAAACAGTAAATGACCAGCAGCAGCGGTGAGGAAAAGGCTGTGACATCACCCTGGTGCTTGCAAACACACCCCAGCCCTATGGATTCCCAAAATAGGTCTTTCTAGTGGGTTTATGTTATTTGAAGGGGTCTTGTTTCTCCTTTTAAACCACGTTCCTGCTTATTTTCTCTATTCCTGGCCACGGTTCAGCAGCTCATCAGAAGGTGGGCTAGTCCCTCATTGCAGATTCAAACATGGTTCTGTGCCAAATTGACCTGCTGTTATCCCCCCTTTCAGCTACTGTAACCAACACCACACAAACAATGAATTATGAGATTAGAGTTACAGAAAAATGGCCTCATTCTGCAGATGTTGTGTCTGGAACCGGCTGCTAGGAGGCCTCATGTTTGTTGTGTCATCTTCCTTGCTCCCCCCACCTCTTCTTCTTCTTCTTCTTCTTCTTCTTCTTCTTCTTCTTCTTCTTCTTCCTCCTCCTCCTCCTCCTCCTCCTCCTCACAGCCCCACCTTTGCCTTGTGGTGATAAGCACCAGGGACCCTGTAATGCAGAGGGTTAATTAGCAGTTTCCAATCCTGCTTCCCTCCCCACTAAAATAAAGGAAGGAAAAAGAGGGGAAATGGGTCAGAGAGAAAACCAGCACTGATAAGAGAATAGCCATTGTATAGGCAGAAAGGCAAATAATTGATCCAGAATAAAAAAAAACATGGATTCATTTTAAGATATATTGGAGTTTCCCATGGGAGCTGGGTGGCTGGGACACCACAATGCTGCTGGAGAGGGCACAGGGTTTCCTTGTTGTGTGTGTGCTGAGAGAGATGCATGCAGGAGGGATGCATGTGCATGTGTGTGTGTGTGTGTGCGCACACATGTGTGCATGTGCTGGAGCCAGCAGAGCACCACTGGCACCAGCAGCAGCTGTTACCTGTGGACCAAAAGCCCCTGGCCATGGTGGCATCAGGATGCAGCTTCCAAAATACATTTGTTAACTGAGGAGCATCAGGGTGTTGTGTTGGCATTTTTTTCCACAGGGGATCCAGGTTACAAAGTAGTGCTTCAAAGCAGGTTTTGAGTCCAGAAAATATGATAAAACAAACCAGACCCCTGAAACTCTTGATGCTGCTGAGAGTTCCGCTGTTGATGTCAGCAGGGTAAGGAATTTACCCAGGAAGCCAGTCACTGATGTGGATGGAGCCTGGTGGATACACCTCATCATTCTTCTTCCCACTACGCATGGTTTACACAGCTCAATAATTACTTATTATGTGCAATTTTTAATGCGCTTTAGGGAGCGATGAATTGAAGTAGAGGCTTTCTGCATGCTGAAGGGCCAAGGCTGTGCTCTTGGTTAGTGGTGGGACACGGTTTTTTTCCAAGGGAGTAATTGACTTAGAAAAAAGAAATCAGTTGTTGAACCTATTTGCCAAATTCATCCTGGGTTTGGTAAATAGTCTTGACAATTAGAAAACAAACCACAGCATTTCATTTGGGGTTTTCAAAATGAAAATGCTCAATTCTGTATTTTAAAATAATGTTTAATTTGGAAATCATTTACGTTTAAGGACTTCAAACCAAAATCAAATTGTCTTCTTTGGAGTGAAATTAACCTTTTATTATTTCCTGTGTTGCTGAGCATTTTTTTCCAGTTCACTGAAACCTCTTCTTGGTGGTTGTTGAATTTATCTAAGAGGCAGAGACAGGTGTCCCCAGCCTGATGGCTCACTCCCCGCCAAAGAAGGAGGTATAATTGCTGGGGAAGGTAAATGCCCACATGGTGACAAGAACTCTCTGCTTGTCAGGATGTGGCTGGGGTGCCTGTGAAACCACAGGTCAGGCACTATGGAAGTGTCCATGAGAGGGAGGAGGGCCGCCAAACGTCTCCTTCCTCCTCCTTCTCTTGGTACCCAGTCAGAGGCTCAGCCTGCATGGGACCCCCTCTGTGTCTCCAGGAGGAGCCTCGAGGTCATCTTCCTCCTGAAAGCCGGGAGCTTGTGCATCCAAGACCAGATGGCTCTTTGCTCCGAAGTGGCACAGTCCCATGTCCTCCAAGGAGGATACAGGCATCTCTCTGAATTGCCTCAGGTTGCATTCATCCATCCTCCTGCTGCCCTCCATGGACACCCACCCCGGTGTGCTGCAGTGCTGCCGTGTGCCTTTTTAGTAACTGCAACTGCTGCGACACTCCAGAGGACAAGAAAGCACAAGGCAGGAACAGGAAGGCGGCTGCGAGAAGAAGCCCCATGGAGCTGCTGCACCTGCTCCATGTTTTCCTTTTTTTGCTGGTATTTAAATCTTTCAGCTAAAGTGAACAGCACATCGCAGAGCTTGGCTCCATCTTTCGTGTTTTCTGCAAATTCTCAACCTACCATTGCATCCTGTTGTGCTTCAGGCAATATGTACTCTTTCTAGGCCTTGCTTGACACCAGGCTGCACAGGCAGGAACTGTAGACAGGCTCCAATACATTTAAAATCGTTAGCATTCCTCTAGGAGAAACACACTTTTCTGAGACACTGCAGATGCTGTCAGGCAGCTGGTTCAGGCTCCTTTTCTCTCTATGTCTCTGGTCTCAGCTTCTCAACAGCATCCGTTCCCTTTCCACCTTATGTTTTTCCCCATTGTTTTTACATCCATTTTTTTAAGGCAATCTCACATTGACACTGTGATCGCAGTCCTGCACTGGTAAGGCAAGTTATAAACGTCAGTTTCTCTATCAGCAAATTCAACTAATAATATGGCAAAGCAACATTTGATAAACACCAGTTATTAAAACCCAACAGGGATGGAAAAGGAGACCTATGGCTCCAGCAGCCTGTGCTCCTTACCTGCTATTTATTTTCTTCAGCTCTATTCACAGCAAGTGTCTTCCACTGTGCTATTGAGAGGGTCTGCGTCCTCCTGTCCACTTGCCCACATGTCTATACAGAAAGAATTACTTCAGTTTCCTTAGAATTTGGATTGCTCCACAGAGATCTGTGAGGTTGTGCTACAGCTGAACAAAATCTAGTTTTGTTTGGAATATTCAGGTCAATTGGTTGCATTTGGTTAAGTCCTTCCAGAAGGATCAAAAAGGAGACTGGATTTCTGGTAGCATTTCTGCCTTTTTCCCTCCCCCACCCCTTCAAACAACAAGAAGTCACCCATGAGGAAAGCTTGAGCAAGGAAACCTAGAATTAATTTGGGAAAGTTATGTGGAAGAAGGAAAAGGTCCAGTAATGGAAACTGCATCAACTTGGGTGCTCAAATCCACCGTTACCACAATCCCAGTGCTAAGAAGCCACTATTTGGTGGCATGATGCTCTCAGCAATACCTCCTGATGGGTCGGGGGGGGTCACTCCCAGCAAAGGGACAGAGTGTTTCAACTGGATAGTGCCAGGTCTGCCATGCAATCGCCTCAAGCCCATCCACTTCGTGCTGTAGCCATATCAGGAAGGTGGATGTTTTCCTTCATGCTGGTGATATACGAGCATCACAGTCTCTGACAGCATCCATTGCTTGATTTTAAACTCTCTTCTTTTTTCCTATCTGCATTTGAGTCACAGCTTTAACTTCTGCAGCGGCATCTTTTTTAACCCTTTTCACAATCACCCCATGGCTCACACATGACACCTCTGCTATTTGGTACTTTCTCTCTTTGTTGCTACCCATAGGCATTTTAATCTCTCTCTGCTCATATTGTCCTTATATAGACGCTGTACCAAACTCCACCCCATCAACTACAGCAGCGAACACCTGTTCTCACATCATTAACTTTATGTGCTTAAATTCTTCACGAGCATCACTCCCGGCCTATAGCGCTGCTGCATGTTGAACTCTGATGGGTAATGTATGAAATCTGCAAAATAGCTTCAGGGATGTAATATGGAGGATTCTCCACCCAGATTTACTTGCTGGTTCCCAACTGTCCCATCTGAATTTGTAATATATATGCTTGCCTGGTCAGGAATAGGCTTATTAAGCATCTGGGGTTAAAAAAAGGCCCAGTTTATCCGTCCATTATTCTTCCAGCTCAAGTGGTGGTAAATCAGCAGCCTTCACAAAGTGCTGCATTTTCCAAATGAACACAACCCGCTTCAGGACTCCTGGAGGACAGCACAAGTACCTTCCTACAGCTCCGTACAGCCAGCATCAGCTTCCTCACCTCCAGCCCCCCAGGTTTTATTGCTGGGACGGCAGTTTGCACAGGAGCACCTCGATGCGCGCGGCCTGGTGCTCACTGTCCCTCCCTCAGCAGCAGTACCACGGCGGGTCGGCAGCCAACCCCCCACTTCCCTTCTCTTCCCTCCCTTCTCTTTCCCAAGCCATCCCCAGGAGGTGCCGCGTGGGCTCTCCCCACGTGACGGGGAGCAGCTGCGCTCCTGCTTTGCCCCCCGTGCTCCCCCCGTGTTGCAGCTGCAGCCCATCCCGGCTACAAAGGACGAGGAGCTAACTTTTTGCAGCATATGCTGCTACAGTCGGCTTTGCTGCATCTTTTGTCTGCATTTGTTGTTTCCAAAATAGCTGGAGCCCGTTTGCTTTCTCAGCATTCACTGAGCCTGAGCATTCAGACAGCCGACCCATTAGTAGTGGGCTCTTTGTAAGCACTCGTGGCTGTTGTGAGCGTGGTCAAGAGTCATTAGGCCTGGGACATCGCGGCACCCTGCTGCCACAGCACCGACAAACTGAGGCTTTGTGCTCAGAGAGCTGTCCTCAGCCAGCCGCCTACTTGCCTGGGGGGACATCCCATCCCATCCCCTCCCATCCCATCCCATCCCATCCCATCCCATCCCATCCCATCCCATCCCCAGGTCATCACCTGGGGCTTGCATGTTCCTTCACCTTTGCTGCATGGGGGTCCCTAATCAGCCCTACAGAGCCAGGCACCTGGCATGCTTCCTGGCATTTTCCTAAGCTTTGCCTTCATGGTGTTGCAAAGACGCCCAGGTTAGCAAGAGCAAACCCTTTTCCTCTCCTTATCCTGCTCCCTGGAAAGTTTAGGAAGACTTATTCAGGAATTACTTGAGAAGGACAGACATGCATTCTTCACAGCCCAGTGTGCAAGGAGGTTTCCCCATGACATAAAGGTCATCTTTATAAACAGGGTTTATGCTGGCAGCCCTCCGGCATATTCAATGGCATCTGTACCTATGGTAGGTTTGGGCATTTGCGTGTCCTGGCACTCAGAGGGTGCCCTGAAAGCAGCACACTGCCTGGGCTGGGCATGTGTGGGGCTTTGGAAAGATTCCACAGCCATAAAATTCGCTGTTTAGAGTCACTTTTAATTTAAATTCAGTTGTTAGAGTACAGAGGAAAATATTATTTTCCTAACCGTATGCAGCATTCAAAATGCAACTATTGCTTCTCTCAAATCTCTCGCTAAAGCCAGAACAGGTGGAAGAGCTTCCTTACATCCACAGGCAAATGTGGCTCATGTGTAGGAAAAGAGAGACTTTACAAAACAACACCAAAACACCTCATGTGGTGTTGTCACATATGAGAATACAAACACAGCTTTGGTGCAAAACTGCTTTATGCCAGAGAGTCTGGAAATAGCTGGTGTAGATAAATGAGTTTCAGAGGCAGTTAAGTATGTGCATATTAGGTGAGAACTCTTAGGCTCAGGAGAGCCTTACGGTGCTGCGTTACACACGTTAGCAGCTGCAAAAATCATGGATGTGCATTTAAAAACAGGAATTGAAGGAAATGATGTTTTATTCTTCAGCGTGTGTGGAGAAAACGGAACATTTTTCACACAAACTTTTCACGCTGCCTCTATTATTATACCTCGTGCATGATACCAGTCTTAATTAGCCTCTGCCTCCTGCTCTCACCCATCAAGTACAATAAAATGGCTCCTCTGATGTCCTTGGTCTGCAGGGAGTTTCCAGAAATGGCATCTGTGCTGACACTGAAATAATCTGCAGTCCAAGGCAAGTATGCAAGTTATTGAGGAGGCTGCCTGGCAGCAGCAGCCGGCTCTGTGAACTGCTCCATTCTTGTTTACTTCAAATCCTTTTCCTTCCTCTCTTTATTTGAGAGCATGGTATAGCATGCCACAGTTCTATCTAATAGCAGCCCCCAACACACAAGGACTGGCCCGGATAGTGGCCTGATATTCACAGAGGCAGAGGATTCGCTCTCTGTGCCACAGGCAGAAGCTGCGGGATTTTGCCACCTCTGAAAACCCAGTTCCTGCTCTCAGTCTCTTGGTGTCGGTCCCACACCAGGGTCACAGTGAAAGCAGATTATACCCACCACATGACAGGAGTCAATTCCTACCAACTCCCAGGTAGCTACTGCTGACACCCCTTCAATCAGTGTGCTGGTAATTAAAAATTGGTCAGGGTCCAACCACTCCCACCTGATATGTTCATGAGATGGTCGAATGCAAGGTCCCCAGGACAGTGAGAAGAGCTTGCAGCAAGCTCCCTGCCCTGGACTTCAAGAGAGCAGACTTTGGCCTCTTCAGGAACCTGCTCAGTAAGGTCCCATGGGATATAGCCCTAGAGGGCAGGGGAGCCCAAGGCTGTTGGTTGGTATTCAAGGATCTCCTACTATAAGCTCAGGAGTGTTGCATCCCAACTAAAAGGAAGTGCAGCAGGAGGGCCAGGAGACCTCCTTGGATGGATAAGGAGCTGCTCAGGAAACTTCGAAGGAAAAAAGAGCCTTATAAAAGGTAGAAGCAAGGACAGGCAGCCTGGGAAGATCACAAGGATGTTGTCCTGGAAGCTAGGGACTACATTAGGAAAGCTAAGGCCTAGTTAGAATTAAACTTGGCTAGGGATGTTAAAGATAACAGGAAGGGATTCTATAGGTACATAGCGAATGAAGGATAGATTAGAGACAACGTGGGCCCTCTCTGGAAGCTATCAGGAGAACTGGCTACCCTGGATTTGGGGAAGGCTGAGGCTCTCAATGACTTCTTTGCCTCAGTCTTCACTGGCAAATGCTCTGACCACACCACCCAAGTCTTGGAAGGCAGACGCAGGGA
>WYDI02005606.1:0-12045 GCA_009867235.2 Psittacus erithacus
AATTTCTTGATATAAGTTTCCAGAAACTGATTATAAGGGATTTGGCCTAAAGTGCTGCTCATCGAAGGGTCCCTGAATAGGTTGGGTGAAGACCCTCCGACTTCTCAGGCTGCCCAGGGTGGGCAGACGGGTTGGATACAAGGGTCTCGTCCTTCTTGGGAAGCAAGTAGACTGGTCTCCCTAACCTCTATCAGCATGGTGCTGCTTGTCGAAGGGTCCCTGAATAGGTTGGGTGAACACCCTCCAACTTGGTGGGCTGCCCAGGGTGGGCCGGTGGGTTGGATACAAGGGTCTCGTCCTTCTTGGGAAGCGAGTAGACTACCTGGTGTCTTTAACGTGACGGCATCAAACATAGCATAGCCAGCTGCTCAAAAGAGGTGATTATCCCGCTGTATTCCGCATTGGTGTGGCCTTGGATACTGTGTGCAGTTCTGGGCCCCATGATTTAAGAAGATTGTGAACGTCCTTGAATGCATTCACAGAAGGGAAACAAAGCTGCTGTAAAGGTTGGAAGGAATGTCCTGTGAGGGGGGGTTGAGGATTTGACTGGAGAGGAGAAGTGGCTGAGGGGTAACGTCTTTGCTGTCTACAGCTTCCTGAGGAGAGGAAGTGGAGGGGAAGGTGCTGAGCTCTTCTGCCTGGGATCCAGTGTAGGACATGAGGGAATGATTCAAAGCTGCTTCAGACCAGGTTTGTACTGGACATGAAGAAGCATTCCTTTACCAAGATGGTGGTACAGAACAGTGGAACAAGCTTCCTGGAGAGGTAAAAAATGCCTCAAGCCTGTCAGTGTTTAAGAGGCATTTGGACAATGCCCTTAATAACGTGCTTTAACTTTTGGTCAGGCTGTTGGACTAGATAATCATTGTAGGTCCTTTCCCACTGAAATAGTCTAGTCTATTCTGTTCTGTCCTGCTCCAAAAAGAGACGGCTGGAGATGTGCCTCAGCTCAAATCACACCCTTGGCTTGAGGGCCAGCAGTCAGTGACAGACTCTGGAGCAGAGGCTTCTGTGCCCACTCCAGTGGCTGGAGTGAGTAAATGTGTGGGTGCCGGATGGCCTGTGTGCTGTGGCCAACAGTAGTCCCTCAGCAAGAAATTAATTATCTCCTTAAGATGTAATCTACAGTGAAATAAAAAACTTTATGTAAGGAACAAAATGTACACATTTAAGCAGTTTTCTATATCCTTCGTGTCTTTCCTGAATGGAAGCCAAGGAACCAGAATATTTCTGGGATTCTGTTGTATTTTATGGATGGTTTAATGTCATAGTGATCCTCTTATATCTATGACTTCTCCAGTGGATTGTCTTCAAACTTGCTGTACCTTGCACAAGCACATAGAAGTGAAGATACTAAAAATAGGTTTGTATAAATTGTCCTTGAAGGTGCAGTCTTGTTCCCAGAGGTGGGCCTCATCATTGGGCTTTATGACCTTGCTTGTTCACAGTCTGTAACTTCATGTATCTCTTGCTAATTTCTACAAAGTGGTTCGATTTTGCTGGCCAGGTTTCAGTCTTCACTCTAGCCTGTTGCTAAGAGTAATTTCAAAGTGCATAACATAAGGATTTACATTTGCTCTAGCTTGGTGAAAGATTGCTGGGGCAAGTGTTCAAATTGTTGTACAAGAGGATATCCTATCTTAATTTTTCTGCCGTATTTTCAAAGAAAACTGTGCTCTGGTTATTTATATACAAAAGGGTAACTAAACAGAGCCCAGGAGAAGTCGGACTGCGGTTCCTTTGTCCATACATCTATTACAAGTTCATGTTCAATTTCAAGAGAAAGGCTTTGAGAAATGAAATTTTCTTTAGTGTTTTCTATCTATTTGATATCTTTGCCTGCTAAGTGTGTAGGTTTTTCTGAAATTCATTACTATGTGCATACTTAAGTATTTGGGAACCGGAAGGCCTCGCTTGAACATGTTGATTCCATTCTGCACTTCAATTTCACACTTTAGAATTGAGCCTGAGGACACCCATTACTGCTGTAGATAAGTCCTTATATCAGTTTGTGTCTTAGTGAGCATATAGTCAGGAAATGTATGTCAGGCACAGTACAAACTGCATTTTACTATTATGTATAATTTCAGGCTGTTAAGATCTTTGAAATATTAAGGAAAGTGTTGGGAGCGTGTCTCTTTAAATTCATCCATGGAGCATCTATTGATTTGTCTGCTCCAATGACCTGTTTCATGTTGGTGGGCACTGTTGTTTGAGGTGCTTATCTCTAGTCTTTTTTGTCATTTTTAAAGAATCAGTGAAGTTGTTGGGAGAGGCCACTTCTGAGTGAGATAGCAGATTCACTCAAATGTGAATTGAAGATTGGGCAGGGGAGAAAGACTTCTATGACTGATAATTTACTTGCTTGTGAAGGGGTTGTTTGTGGGTTTGTGTTTTTGGTTGTTTTGAGGTTTTTTTGGGTTTTGTTTTGTTTTGTTTTTTTTTCCTTAGGGCACACTGTAGATAGATGAAGATAGATTCTTCATTGCTTCTCTGTATGCATTTTTTTCCTACAAGAGATGCTGCAAACTTTTCTTTAAGGCATAAGAGGGCACAGAACACAGATGTTTCTGTCTTAATTGTTTAGGCCCAAGGACATTTGTGGTTTACCAGAGGAAAGCAAGTGTGTACACACACTTGCTGAAATGAAGCCTGGTAAGACTAGGCTTTTCTGAACTCTTGCCTTATACATGCCAAGCAGTTCTGGTTTTTGAAGGTCTCATTCTGTTTATCTGTAGTTTGCTTTCTGGCAGACTGAAAGCATCTGGGGCTCAGGCGATGGCCTGAGTTCCTGTTGTCTTCATTTACTGTGTAATGTTGAAGAATCTTTCAGTATCACCTGCCTGACATCTTTCATATGACATGTCAGTGTGGGTAAGATATAATATTTGGAGTTAAGCACAGTTTCTTCTCCTCTTCAGTATACAGATTAAGATACTTTGAGGTTGCCTTGAAGGTACACTGGTAAAAGGTTTACAAATGAGCAGAAGCAGTGGCATGTAACTTTGTTGTGGCCATTTCTATTCAACAGAGTCAAGCCATCACTGAAGACCACATCAAAACTCTCATGGTATAAGTCAGGTCAGGACTGGATTTGAAGAAAAACAGGTGTGAGGAAACTGAGGATGTTACATGAGAGTATGTAAAATGCTACTGATAAAATACAAATTTCTGATAATCTGAAATTAGAGTTTCAGCCAGGAAAACTAGATTAAAAGCAAAAAAACCTTCACAGCTGAACGCTTTTGTAACTTAACCATTTCCTAAGATGCAGAATGGAAGAGAGCATTTAGCATTCCTGCTGCTTTGTTCAAAGGAAGCCTGTAGAATTTGCTCTTTCACCTTATACAGTGAAGGATCACTTGCATCATATAAAGTTAGCTCCTAAACAATACTTTCAAATGTTTTTTTAAACTTACTTTTTGATTCAGGTGACAGTAGTTTTCAGTAGAAAAATGAAAACAGTTGTAGACATTGAAATTATGAGGTAGGGGAGCCACACATGTGGATATTTATGGTGTTATTGTCTCAAGTAACAGATGTAATTCAAAAGCAGGAGTGCTTTTTCCAGTTCAGTGGAAAGCAGCGGCATAACTGAAGCAAAGTGGCGAGCTGCTACTAATCTGTTATTGCAATCAGCTACGTCTGTCACATTTTATACGAAGAAGAAAGGGGGGGATAAATTGAAAGTAGCACATAAAATATTGTTTTAACATTACTGCTGCCTAGATCTGTAAATGGAAATAATAAATCCTTATACAGCATTGAGTGTAATCCTAAAGTATTGCCACTAGCATATGTTATTTACGGCTGTTCTAAACTTTTATTTCTTCTATTCATATATCTCTCTTTTTGAAGAGGCTGGACCTGACATGGTGCTCATGGTTAGCTGCTCTTATGTTAGCAAATCTCAGTTTCAGCTAGATTCTACAGTAACAGATTACATTGTAATCTGCTGGGAGGCTAAGACAAAATAAATTTTCATGAAATACTGAAATTAAATTGCATGTACTGTTTTTTTTTAAATTGCTTCTAAATAAGCTTACAAGTGGAAGGGAGTTGATGTGTCTTTACATTTATCATCCCCAGAGCTCCTTAGGTAATACAGTAATAGAAATGTTTAGCATTAAAGCTCGTATGAAAAAAATGGCATATATAAAAGTTTCTGAAGTTGAGATTGAAAGTTTAGGTGAAGGCCTAAGGATTATTTCCATTAGTTTTGTACTTAAGGCACAAGAGTAGTATTCAAGTTCAGTGCTTTTGTTTGAGTTCTTGAGTTTCCCCAAAGTGTCTGATCCAAATTTGTGTTACTGACTTATCTTTGCATTGTGTTGGATTCAGAAGATGTGTAATGCTCAGAATGAAGAAGGTAGTGAGGTATCTTCTGTTGCTGAAACACACAAGTTTGTAGACCAGTTACTTTAAAATGAATTCTGTTTACCAAACTGAAACTTGGGAGATTATCTCTGAACATAAAAAACCAGTTTTTTAACTGTGAGGGTGACTGAGCACTGATACATGTTTCCCTGAGACGTTGTGGAATTTCCATCCTTGAAAATATTCAAATGCTTTTGGACATGGTCCTGGGCAACTGGTTCTAGGTGACCCTGCTTGAGCAGAAGGACTGGACCAGATGGCCTCCATAGGTCCCTTCCAACCTCAACGTTCTGTGAGTGGATGACTTGAAAAATCTTCATTGTCATAGAAAACATAATCGTTCTGCTCCCTGCTCTGCCACTTCCCCGGTAAGGGACTTCTTTCATGAGATCATGTTCCTCAAAGTCCCTGTACAGCCTGACTTTCAACACTTGAGTAGTGGGGCATCTACCACTTCTCTGGGCAGCCTGTTCCAGTGTCTCTCACCACCCTTACTATAAACAGTTTCTTCCTTATGTTCAATCTGTATCTACCCTCTTTAAGCTTAAAATTATTGCTGCTTGTTCTGTCACTACAGGTCTTGGAAAAATGTCTCTCCCTATCTGTCTTATGTAAGCCCCCTTTATATACTGAGAGGTTGCAGTAGGGTCTCCCTGGAGCCTTTTCTTCTGCAGGCTGAAAAGTCCCAGCTCTCAGCCTTTCTTCAGAGGAGAGATTCTCTAGCTCTCTAACAGTTTTTTGTGGCCTCCCTCTGGACCCACTCCAGCAGGTCCATGATTTTTTTGGACTGGGGACCCCAGAGCTGGATGTATGATGCATGAGAGCAGAGTAGAAGGGGGCAATCACTTTTTTTGACCTGCTAGCCACATCTTGGTGGCTTTTGTGAAGGTGTGACTACACACTCATGTGAAGACATGCACAAACATGATCTCTTCAAACGTTTGCTAAGAGGGATCCAGCTTCAAAAGATAGATTTCATAGTTGTGGTAGGAAGTCACTGTATTAAAGTTTATGAGCTTTGCTAAGATCAGAACATAGTACTGTTGTTTTGAGAAACTGATCTAGTTTGCTTGGTTGCAGTGCATGCTAATGTGTCTCTTTCTGCTTCTGACTTGTAGTAGTTGCACGTCCGGAGAATAATTTTTGCTTTATCTGTTGATTTTTATACATCAAAGTTAAGGATTGTTGTGCTTTAACCCCAGCTTGTGACTGAGCCCCAGCTGGTGGGATGGGGGAGAGAATCAAAAGAGTAAAAGTGAGAAAACTTGTGAGTTGTGATAAACAGTTTAATAGGTAAAGCAAAACCGTGCACACAACCGAAGCAAAACAGAGAAAGTTTTCACTGCTTCCCATCATCTGGCAGGTGTTCAGCCATCTCCAGGAATGGTGTGAAGGGCAGAAAAGGCCTTTACTCTGAGTAAGCACTGCTTAGTGAAAATTAAAACATCCCTGTTTTATCAACACTGTTTTCAGCACAAATCCAAAACATAGTCCCCATACTAACTACTATGAAAAAAATGAACCCTATCCCAGTCAAAACCAGCATATGTAAATAATGGAATAATAGACACATCTTCCCTTATTAAAACAAAACAAGCAAACAAGTAAGTAAACAAGAAAAAAGTATAATCCTGCTAGTCCTTCAAATTCGGCATACCTCAATTCTTCTTTGGAGATTGATTTCCAAATCTGTAGTCAATGTGAAAGGAGAAGGTATGGTGCAATCACATTAATTCATCCCTGTGGAAATGCCTTCAGTAATTCATTTGAAAGCATGTCCTATTACTCCTATAGAGACTCATCATTGTAGTCAAATTTTAAACAAGTTTGGCAGGGTTTTCGTCTGTTCTGTTTCCAGAACATGAGCTTATAAGTTATGGAAGAAATGCATACATATTTCCTAAGTACATGAACATGCACTCTGTATTGCAGAGTTTGTACCCCATTTGTTATATTCAGGCCACAAAGTCACTCAAGTCTTCCTGATGTTGTTTTGATCTCCCAATATACAGAAAGTGAATCTATATTTTGTCTCATCCCTTAACCCCAGAAACATATGCTTCTTTTTCCAGGGCTGTGTTTTTTTTACAAGGAAGCATTGTTTCCAAAGTACGCCCTTCAGAAGCTCCTCTAGTAGAATAACAGGTTGCTGTTTGTCCCTGTGCCAGTTTCATGTTTATCATTCTGTTCTCATCATGATCTCTTTTCCTTTAGCTTAAATTATTATTTTGTTTGTGATACTGTTGTGGTTGTTTTACTGCAGTCAAGATAAATGAAAGCTATAGTGTACCCATCTGGGAAATGCACTTTGTTATCAAAAATGGCAGGGGGGTTGAGACTAGATGTTCTTAAGGTCCTTTTCAAGCCCTACTATTCTATGATTCTATGTAAAATAAAACTGACACAGTTCACTTTTGGTAAACTCATATTGCATTTAATTAAATTTTCCATTTATGTCAGTGCTGCTTTTTATCTTTCTTTGATAATTTAAGTATTGTGCAATATTGAAATGTGGCTAATGGGCTTTCCATTCATGAATCATTACCAGTCCATATCAATTTCTTAAATACTAGTATTACCTTTTGTTTGCTTCCTAACAATTCTAGATAGTAAGTGTTTACAAGGATGGAGTAAAAGGTGACTTAGGTCAGTTTTCCACCAGCCTTGGCTGATGACATGCTTTCCTAAATTATCTGGTCACCTCACAGTAACCTTAACACTTAAGGGGGAGGGATGGTTGGTACCAGTGTTGTGACGCATCATTCTTAAAGCAAAACTGGATAGTATATTCTGTTTAAGCCTGTTAGTGTGATCATGTGTAAAAGTCTTAAAAAAATATTAATATTAATGTAATTTTCTTTGTCTTTCAGAACAATGGGTCACTTGCTTGGTGCCAGAATCATAAACAGTGTTCAAAGGTATGTCTTTTTCCTCTGGTCCTCTCTCATTTAAGTTACCTAGCTGCTTTCAATCTCTTGTCTGTAAATTAAGCACTTTTCATCTTAACCTGTTCTCAGAAGCACTTGTTTATATTTTTATTTGGAAACTTCAACCTATAATAAAATACCCAAAATTAAAGCTAAATGATTTACTCTTTCAGGACAAGAGGAGTCATGTTTGAGGATACGTATGAAGCTTAGTTAAACCAACATAATTCTGTGGTTATCAGCAAACTTTATACTGGCTAAAATCTGGTGTATCATTTGTATTCTTTCAGTATTTTTGGTCCTAAGACAGTGAAATTGTCAATCACTTAAAAATCTTCCTTCAGCAGCACAGAGGTGTATCACCTTCCAACATTTTGTTTCAGTATTTGATTTTTAACCTGACAGATTTTCTTTGAAAATATTCTTGATACAAGTCCTAGTGGCACTGCTGGTGCCCTGCCCTGTGCTAGCACTTTAAGCCTGGAGGCCTAGAGGGAGATGAGCTGACTGTCAACTGATTCTGTTGTGCAAGAGTCTTTCTATGATGCCTGAATAGAAGCAACTTTAGTTTGGGAGCCTTGGTAGATCAAAGTGGAATGACACACTGGTGCTGGCTGTTCATAAATGTCATGGAAGATGCATCCATTGAAAATTTACATGAACATGCTGAAGGTAGTATTTTTGTCTAATCTCCCTGAAAATGTGTTTTTACAATTTAGGCTTTTTAACTTCAATATTTATTCCTTATTCTATGAAGGTTGTACTGCAAATGGGATTAAATCCAAGTATCATTGTTCTGTATCGTTTCAATAATGTAATCTATAAAAATGCTAATCCTTGTTTTTAACACATAACAATTTATTCTCTACATTTGAAGAGTGAAATTACTGTTTCACTAATCTAGTTTCTATTGAGAGAAATGGGATTGGAAATGGACCAATTTGATATTGACTGTTTATCTCAGGAAAATAAAATTAATTTGATTGCTTTTGTCAGTATTAAAACCAGGGTATAACAAGGTCAGTATAAGAAGAGAATGGAACATTTTCTATTAGCTGTACCATGCTGCTGAGGGTTGCAATGAAATCTCATTATTCTTAAAAACACTCAAACAGAGGTGCAAAGAATGCGTTTTGTCATAACTGAGCTTACTCTTAAGAAAACTATGGGGTTCTTGTGCCACAGTGATCCTGATGCAATTTTCTTTTTTACTCTGTTATGGAGACTGCTATGGTATGTCTGAATCTGAAGGGTTTCCAGTGCTTTGTGTCTGCTCAACAAAGAAGGTATCATACAAGACAGGCTGTCCAGTTTTTAAATCAGGGCAGAGGTTATAAGATTGTCTCTCCGAGTCACTTCTAAGTTCATAGAATCCACGTAAGGTGTATATAAGGTATTGTTAATTTATGGCTTACCTTAGGCTAGTATTAATCTCTTGAAATCAGTGTAAGATTCTATAAAATATTATATTATAATACAAAATGCAACAACAGTTTAAATTTTAAATTACTTGACATGTACTTTACAGTTGCTGCCTTATGTTTTCATTCCATCTTAGGAAGGTAATACATTTTCTTTAAAAAAAGCAGCTTTGTCATATTTAGTAAAAGAAAGAAAAATGAACTTGATCAAATTGTTAGCAGAGCTGAACATTAGAGAATGTTCTTGTTTCAGGCAAGCTTTGTTTTTCTGTATTTTCAATGCAAAGTCAAACAATTGCATTACCTAACTGAAACTTTCAAAGCGATGTAGGAGATTGAGTTAACCTTTTAAAAATGCAGGTCCTTTCGCTGCTTCTCAGTACCTCAGTGGAGGAGGTTTATATGAGTGTGATTCTGCTAAATATTTCTGATAACATTTTTTCTAAAGGGTTCTCTCAGAGTCTGCTTTTGTGGTTGTGGTGTTTAGTGACACAGTTTTTGAGGTGATTCGCGGTAAAGCGCAGATGACAGTAAACATACACCTACTTGTTAGTGGGGAGGGACTTCAGAGCGTAGAAGCGCCTTTTGTTTGCACAAATATTTGCATCTGATACACAGGAGAGAAAATTTCTTTGGATGTTACATCAGTGTAATTCAGTAACTTTTCTATTTACTCTTTCATAGAACAATTTATAAGATGGAAAGGTACAACGTAGTTCATCTTCTAAAAAAAAAATTTAATTTTAGAAGAATTTTTTTCATTCCAAGAACAGACAGTAGCCTGTAAAAGTAGAAATCCTGAATTGGAGATGGAGTTATGGAGAAGAAAAAAGTCATCATGAAACATCTGATACAGAGCTTTTGCATGTGATTTCCTCATTGCAAGTTTGATGTCTCTTTTGACTTCACTTTACCTAGATCTAAATTGCCCAAAAGCTCTTCTGAAGTATCTCTCCATCATTCTCTGAGAGTAAGATCAGTCTGGCATAAAATTCTGTGTAAATTTTGTGGTCACAATTTTGTATGTAGAAGAACTGGGAAAAATATCTTCATATTAGCATACAAAGAAAATTACTGTTTTCTTCATGGAAGCCTGTGGTCTTTAAGAATACTTCTGTAGTTAAAGATAGCTGTTGATAAGGTATTGTTCAAGTTTGGTCAGTGAAATACAGTTAATTCCATCTTTTATACCATTGCCCTCTAATACAAACTTAGACAACAAATGTTAGTTTGAAGATGAATACCTTTGAGAACTACTAATTTTTCAAAGAGGTACAAATCTAATGGACTAAAAAGGTTTTAACTCTCACAGGAACAGTTGTAGATTGTTACCTACATCCCAAACAGCTATTTATTTTTGTTATTTTAATGGAGCAAGTCACAAAAACATGACTGTGAGCAGCAAAATATGCCCCAATTATTTTATACGTAACTTAATAAGATCTCTCCAGAGGTCTGTTTTACGAGATAAAACACAAAAGCTCATGAATGCTAGCCCTGTTTTGACACAGTGGGTAACTTCAATATCTTAAACATACTCTATTGTATTTAGGACAACTAATGGATCATTAAATATATTGCTATTTTTGGTTTGGTACTTGTAGAGAGCAATAGGGTCTCTCTGAGCCTGCTTTTCTCGAGATTAAACAACCCCACTTCCCTCAGCTGCTCCTCAGAGACTAGAACAGAATATTTCAGAAGGCAGGGACCTACAATGATCATCTAGTCCAACAGCCTGACCAAAAGTTAAACCATGTTATTAAAGACAGTGTCCAAATGCCTTTGAAACATTAACAGGCTTGAGGCATTGATTACCTCTCTGGGAAGCTTGTTCTACTGTTCCTGTGCTGCCATCTTGGTAAAGAAATGCTTCCTTGTGTCCAGTATAAACCTGGCCTGAAGCAGCTTTGAGTCATTCTCCTACGTCCTATCACTGGATCTGAGGGAGAAGAGCTCAGCATCTTCCTCTCCACTTCCCTTCCTCAGGAAGCTATAGAGAACAAAGAGGTTTGCCCTCTTGGCTTCCAGGGCACACACTGCTGGTGCACTCCTATTGACCTCGCTGTCCACCAGCACCCCCAGACCCATTCCTGCAGGGCTGCTTTCCAGCCATTCCTTTCCCAGTTTGTACTTGTATCCAGCATTACTTTGTCCCAGATGCAGAATTCAGTATGTTAACTTGTTAAATTTTATCCCATTAATCATAGCCCAGTTCTCCAATCTGTCCAGACCCCTGTGCAAGGCCTGTTGTCCCTCAAGAGAATCAACAGCACATTCCATCTTGATGTCATCTTCAAACTTGCTAATAGTGCGTTCAACTCCTGCATCCAGATCATTGAACAGAACTGGCCCTAGAATTGAGTCCTGAGGAACACTGTTGGTTACCAGCCCCATTCACTACAGCTGTCTGAGCTCTGCCCTTCAGACAGTTCTTCACCAAGTGCACCATGAACCCACTCATCCCACAGCTGTACAACTTGTCCAGAAGGAAGCTGTGAGGGATGGTGTCAAAATCCTTACTAAAATCTGGAAAACTACATCCACCACCTTCCCTTCATTCACTGGGCAGGTGATCTTACCACAGAAGGATATCAAATAAGTTAAATATGACTTTCTCTTTGTGAACCAGTGTTGACTGTGCAATGATGATTACATTATTCTTTAAATACCTTTTGATAGTACCCGATATAATCTCCATGATTTTACCAGGAACAGAGGTTAGAGTGACAGGTCTGTAATTTTCTTGGTCTTCCCTTGCATCCTTTTTTAAACTGGAATAACATGGGTTAGCTTCCAGTCAGCGAGAATCACCCCAGACTCCGAAGGCCTTTGGTAGGTAGGTGAGAGGGATCTTGCAGTAGCATCCACTAGCTCCTTCAGTACTCTAGGATGAATCCCATTAGGCCCCATGGATTTGTGAACATTCAGCTGGTACAGCTGGTCCCTTACAATTTCGGTGTCCGCAAATGGAAATTGTTCCCACAGTTATGGGTCCTCCAACTCGAGAGACCAGGCAGCCCAAGGTCTATCAGTATTATTAAAGACTGAAACAAAATCTGTGTTGAATGCCTCTGCTTTTTCTGCATTGCTATTAATCAGATGACCATCTTCAACAAGTAGTGGTCTTATGTTTACTTTAGACCTCCTCTTGCTATTAACATACTGTAAGAAGTCCTTTGTGTTATTCTGCATAGCACTGGCCAGTTTCAACCCTAACTGAGCTTGGCCTTTCGTGTCCTCCCCGTGCATCTGCAAACCACAGCTCTGTGATCTCCCTGTGAAGCCTGACCTTGCTTCCAGAGATCATACAATTTCTTTTT
>WYDI02005607.1:0-15903 GCA_009867235.2 Psittacus erithacus
GCTACTGCATGAACTATCTCTTGTTTAATTTGCTCAAAGGCTTGTTGTTGCTCAGGGCCCCATTTAAAATCATTCTTTTTCCTGTTCACGTGATAGAGAGGGCTTACAATCAAACTGTAGTTTGGGATGCGCATTCTCCAGAACCCCACAACACCTAAGAAAACTTCTGTTTCTTTCTTATTTGTTGGTGGAGACATTGCTGCTATCTTGTTAATCACATCTGTGGGGATCTGGTGACGTCCACCTTGCCATTTTATTCCCAAAATTGAATCTCCTGTGCAGGTGCCTTGACCTTACTCCATTTTATGGCAAAGCCGGCTTTTAGCAGGATTTGGATTATTTTCCTCCCTTTCTCAAAAACTTCTTCCCCTGTATCTCCCTGCATTGGGTGCCACAAAGAACTGTTGTGGTTTAAGCCCAGCCAGTAACTCAGAATCAAGTAGCCGCTTGCTCACTCCTCCCTTATTCCTCCCCCTGCTCCCAGAAGGAAGGGGAGGAGAGTCGAAAGAATGTAACTCCCACGGGTTGAGATAAGAGCAGCCCAGTAACTAACGTATAACACAAATCACTGCTGCTTCCACCAATAATAACAACGATAAGGGAAGTAACAAGGGAAGAGAATACAACCGCTTACCACCCTCTGACTGATACCCAGCCCAACCCTAGCAGTGATCTAGCCTTTCCGGGTAACTGCCCCCAGTTTATATACTGGCCATGACTTGCTGTGGTATGGAATACCTCTCTGGCTAGTTTGGGTCAGCCATCCTGTTTCTGCTTCCTCCCGGCTTCCCCTCCTCCCTGGCAGAGCATGAGACTCAGAAAGTCCTTGGTCAGAGTAAACACAACTTAGCAACAACTAAAACAGTCGGTGTTATCAGCATTGTTCCCAGGCTGTAAGTCAAAACCACAGCACTGCACCAGCTACTAAGAAGGAGAAAAATGGCTGCTACAGTTGAACCCAGAACAGACAGATAACACCTCAATCTCCCTCTGACAGCTCTATGCCCTCCACAGGAACACACAGCAGGAATTCACACTCCTGTGGGACTTAACACCCTCCCAGCCATTTGAACACATGCAAAAGAAAAAACGCCAGGTAGCACCAGTATTTCCAAGAAGGAGGGAAATGTAGGTGTAAAGGGTTTTGAAATCGGCCAGAACATTCTGGGCTCGAACATTCTGGGATCAGCCAGAACATTCTGGGCTTGAACATCCTGGAATCAGCCAGAGCATCCTAGGCTCAGCCTGACCATAGAGGGGAGCGGTCAATTAGGGGGCAACACATAGTGGCCAATCAGAGGGTGGAGATGTTCTCATCCAGCCAATCCTGTTAGTAGCTTTTGTGCATGAGCAAAGGTGTAGTCTATATAAACCATGTAACCAACAGTAAAAGGAGCTCCAACAGTAAAGAATTCTTTGGCATGAAACCCTGCTGGAGTCCGCGTCTTCAATCTCCACAAGGAAAAGTTAAACTTTTCACTGACTGACATGAGACACTGAGTTACTTCTCTGGGGGTAAATACACAAGGATTCCTCCTCAGCATGTCCAGTTCCTGCAGCACATGATCCCAGACTGGCCTTGTGGCTGTGGTAACATGCAAGAACAGAGACACCAGGTGCTAGGTACAGAGAACTGAGTTGTGTCAGAAGAAACTAATTGCTTAAGCCTGCTCCTAGGTCTGCTGCCAGCTGGCAGGGAATGTAGCAGCCTCATTTTTACCTACTGTGCTGTTCATTTTTAGGTAGGGAAGGGAAGAATGGGGGCAGCTTCTCCCTCTACTCAACTTGAATTAAAGAAAAACATCATAAAGAGGTGTTTCCACCCACCTTGCTGCTGATGCTTGGCAAGAAGCAGAGATGTGTTTCCAAGCCTGACTGGTATTTAAAGAGTTTTAAGCTCTTCAATTTATATCTAAGGGCCTGTGGAGGAAATCACCTTTTATGCCTGTAATGGCAATAGACTGCTGAATAGATAGTATTTTTGAGTGGCTGAGAGCCAAATAAGTTGAAGCATTATTTTAAATTCCAGCAGTAGTGCCAGGGCTGCTTCCTTCAACAAGCACACACTTGCAATTTTATAGTTACATTTAAAGGTTTGCTATTGTGCCTCAGGTCTTGAAAAACGGAAAGTGAAGCAACATTCGATCTTTCTTCTGGGATAAACTGGAAACAATTCCTTCCCCCTCCCTCCCCAGTTTTCTTTCGCTGCATAACAACAACAAAGCCAAGGTACTTCTGGGTAGGATATTTTTAGGCTGATGGGATATAGAACCCCTGAAAACATTTTCCTTAACTATGATGGGGGACAGGAGTGGGACATGCTAAAGACGGCATTCCCCATTCTGGGCATTTTGCTCCATCCCTGGTGGTGGACAAGGCCGGGCTGGACAGAGCCTTGGGTTTAGTGTGAAGTGTCCCTGCCCATGGCAGAGGAGTTGGAACTTCATGATCTTAAGATCCTTTCCAACCCTAACTAGTCTATGATTCTATGGTTCTAAAAGCCTGAATCCTGACTACATCCCAGATCTCCAGTTTCCCAAAGCATCATTGTAATAGTTTAAATCAGAGAGTCACTCTTCAAAATGTCAATTCAAAATAGGTTACAGATGTTTTACATTAGAAGATTGATTACTGCAACTCATTTCTTGTTTTGATTAAGCACAGTTTTATGGGTCTCAGTTCCCTGTTTTCTTCTCCTATTTTTTCTCATACAGGTTAATTCACAAACTGTCAGGATGCAAGGTATTCTGAGTTGAATCACCCTCATCCTTCTGCAACTGGGCCTAGTCCATTAAGTCCTGATGTCTGAAGAGGGAATAACCAGCAATTTTTCTTTGCAATAGACAGAAGCTTTTATAGTCCCCACATTACCTGTTCTTTCTTTCCATTTAAGTCAAAGAAAACCTGTAACAGCCATGAAATACCAAGGCTAGGACAACGCACATGTAGGTGCTCTAAACCTAACAAATCAATTTTCTCATTTGGCTAAGCAATATGGCACCTCTGGTTTTCTGCTGGCCCATCACTAAATTGATTTAAAAGCTCTATATAAAATTCATAAATACGCATCCACTAAGCACAGAAAATAAGGTACAGAGAGAACAAAAACTGATCAGTCCCAAGTTACTCAAGGCAATGGCAAAAGTCACAGAAGTTAGGAAGAATCTTAATTCCCTTTCCCCTGGTTTTCTTCATCATTCAGAAGAAAGGCCTGTGAAATATGAGCTCACTCCACAAAGTGAGATAACAGGGTTTTATTGAGGGACAAAGTCAATAAAGCAAAAGCAACAGCGCTGGGCATGTGACCGTAGCCAGAGGCTCACTGATTGTTGTTTGTTACAGGTTTATATACTTTCACTATTGCATTAGTCATATACATATTCCTAACTTCTGTGTATAGGCAGGGAATATTATAACTAGCTTCAGAAATTTATTATCATAAGTTTCCTCCTCTTGGCGTCTGCGCATTGCTCTCTGGTGATTGTGGGCAGGGGTCTCGAAGTAAGCAGTCTTCCTCATGTGGGCAGGGGTCTTCAAGATGAAGTAAGCAGTCTTCCTCATGGTGCACTTTTTACCTTTGGTACAGTTGGATGCCCCAGTAATCACAAAATTAACTGAAACCAGCCATATCTATAATTTTTTCAAATAGTTGACAAAGATTTAGAGCAGTGTGACTTTCCTGCAAAATTTATTGCAGGATGGGCAGACAGGGAGTATCCAAAGCAGATATTTGGGAGGCACTGTCTCCAAACCAACTCATAAGTCGAGGGATGGTGTGAAATAACTCATTTTTGTTTAATGGGGGCACTAAATCCTGATATCTCACCACAGACTTAAAACAAACATTTTTTGTTTATCTTCCATCTAAGTTAAGCTAATTGGTACTTTAGAAGGATGGTGTTAAATTAGTGGGGCCACTAAATGCCACAGACTTACAACACATATATTGTTCTCTATCTTCAACCTAAGCTAAACTAAAAGTACTTTAACCCTGCTATTTCCAGGCACTAGCTATCATGTCCCCCCCTTTACAAATTTTTTGCTGTGTGACTCTGCTTTACTCAAGAGTTCTAGCCATTTTCAACTTACTGTCTAATCTTGTATTTTCAATGAACTTTGTTTCTGTTATTGCAAACTCATACAGTTATATCCACATAGCAACACTTATGATTTGTGAAAGCCAATACATTTATGTGTTTATCACAGGCTGCTTCTGTCTAAAAAGGTCTTGCCAAAGAGATGGCTGCACATGGGCCATTTCATACTGAAGTAGGCTCTGACTGTCTCCAGTGCCCCAAAAATTTTTTGTTCTTCTCATTGCTTTTGCCAGCGTCAAGCCACAGACATCTGCTTGTGACTGAAAGCTTGGGAATCTCCGCGGCAGCTCACTTCTGCTTAGCTTAGCAGTCACATCAGGTTCTGAAGGCGCTGCCTTCCAAACCAGTGCCTGTATCTGTTTGATTATGGAAATGAATGCAGAGGTCCTGTTAGGAAAAAATCCTAGCTGTCTGGCATATTAATAGGATAACCCATCTACCCTGGGAGGAAAGCATTCAGTGAAGGCTGCTTAGTAGGTATTCAATAGCATTAACCCTCAGTGGTGATGTAAAAGTCAAGGCTTTTTATTTGATGCATACACTTTAAACCGTTTCACAGGATATGGCTGCAGAGAGATGAACACAGGTCAGGATGCAGCAAAGAGGAAGAATGCATGACAAAAAGAAATCAAACAGCATCTTAGATCTGCTTAAAGTTGTCAAAACCTCTCTCTAAGGATTGTCAGCCTGGAAGAAAAGATTGCCTGGGAGGAATATAATATGTAAATCAAGAGTGTTACAAAGAAGGTGAATTAAGGCTGAATGCTCTTTGTTGCTCCCATCACAAGAAGTAACAGGCATCAAACAAGGGTCCTAGGTGCCATGTCAAAGCAAAGACATGGCTCACTACAGGTGATCTGTGGAATTCCTGGACAAAATAAGCTAAAATGTATGCTAGGCTTATGTGTGCCAAATAGAGAGGAACTGTTAAAAAAAAAATTATCAGGGATTAGGAAACACACTTTGAAATGGGAGTCATGTCCTAAAAGTAATCACAGGTTTGGAAAGTAACGAGCAAATATGTTCACCCTGCTCTTGTCCATTCATAACCACTTTGTACAACTACAGCTGCTTAGCTACAGCTAAAAATATGGCATTTAGTAGATCAACTTTTCATTTGATCAATATGGCCATTCTGTTTCATTCTTATCACAACCAAAGTTTTCCTACCCAGGCCTGCCACAAACTGCTCAGAGTTAGCTTTGTGTAATAGGATGAAACATTTGATGGTCTGCTCCAAAATCGGACTAATTGTGCGAACATTGCTTTCACAAATTGCAGGGCACAATGCTGAGACCTCACACTGCTAACCTGAATATTTTTCTGTCTGGTCTCCTCACCCACACTGGACTGCACGATTCCAAGATGTGCCCCACTGCTCAGTCACTTCCACCATTTATTCTTGATCTTAATCCATCACCATTCAATTATGCCCATTAATGAGTTCTCTTTCACAGAAGAATAATTATTTGTACTTATTTAACATAGTACTGGAATAGGCAGTTTGCCCATAGGCTAGCTTAGCCTGACAAATCAAGACAACTGTATTGGCTGTTGACATAAAGGCAAGAATGGTGCAGGCCTTCACTTACCTTCATAAACCTAATTCCTAGCAAACGTGCGTTAGTGGGATTGTTACTAAAAAGGGAGAGTAATTCATTTTTCATGGTCTCCCTCACCTCTCAGCCTCTCTACTAAGTCTGACAACCAAGGGAGACAATTAGCAGCTATGGTGAGGTAAATGCATGTTTTATGAGTTAGCTGGCAGAGAGGACACCCTCCATTTTCTTTATTGTGTTTAGACAATGATCTGGGGTGGACTTGAGCCACTGACCCTGTGTAATAAGCCACCATGTGGTGTTACCACACTCTGAGCCAGCTATTGCCTTGGGAGATTATTTTTAAAATGTGACCAATAGCCACTCTTTGAGGGAATAAAAAAAAACCCTAATGATCACACATCCAAGGTCTTTCTTTAGGCTTGCTTTTTCCAACATAGCTGCTACTGTGTCATTAAACTATCAAGAATGAATCTGAATAAGAAGGTGAGCTGCACAGTATTAAAACCACATTAACATCAGTAGGTGGAGTTCAAACATCATGAGCTGCATTGTAGTCCCATGATGTACAGATACACATATAGATACAGTAGCAGCATGATGGCTGTTACAGAGCTGTAATAGTGACACCAACAAGTGACAATACAGTTGCATTTCTAATTGTATCTGGAGGAAGGAGGCAAAATGCAGGTGTAAAGGAGCTATAAATCCAAGCTCTCATACACTGAGGTGATAAAAGTATGAAGCCTTTGTACTCCAGGAAGGCTATTTTCCTTCACTAATAGGACTGCATGTTACACTGCCGCTTACATCTTTCATTCTAAAGAATTTTATCAGACCAAAAGAACACACCATACTGCTCTAAGTTCAAGTGCATATGAATACTGACATTGACAGCATTTAAGCAGTAACTGTTACTAATCAGTTTGAACAGAAAACATTCTAATGATATAATTCAAGTCAGTATTGACATTTTGAAAACTACTGTCCCTGAATAGTTCAAGTGAGGAAGTCTGCATCCTTGCTCCAGTCTGACATGCGTGTTTGTCTGTGTCTACAAATACCTGTTTGGTAAACTCTAGGAGGTAAAATTAGAAGCATTGTGTCTTTATTGCAAGGTCATTTCAAGTAACTAAGACCTTCATATTTATTTCAAAACAGCTTCAAAATTAATTTTAAATATGGGTGTGGATCAAACCAACAGGCAAAAATAGGTCTGATCTTTGAGAAAATACAGAATTTTAAACAAGCTTTACACACAGCTGTGCTGTTTCTTGTCCTCCCCCTGCTGATTTATACCCACTTCCCTTTGATTTTTCACCTTTCATGTCTTCCCAGAGATAGTTCCAGTAAAGCATTCATTCGTTCAGGAAACTTCACTGAAATGAACCCACTGCCATCGTGACAGTTTCCAGCAGCAACCAACCTTTCTGTAAGAAACTGCTGAATTGGTCACCGGCTGACTCATACATTCCCACTCCTTGATCATTCATGTCACAAGCAGGACAGCTTTATTTATTTAACCATTATGACAGGCTTCCCACCCAAAGGCTCCAGCAACATAAGTAGATAAACATGTGAATGAAACTGTTTGTAGCAACTCCTACAATTATTCTTGGAACATATGGTTATGCTTCAGCTCTCCTTAGGAGCCTGAATCTCTCCAGACAAGAGTGGACAGGATTTAAAATATTATGGGGGATAATCTTGACCTGGCCCTTAGGGATATCCTGGGTGACTTAAAGTAATTTCCATGTCTAAAATTTACAAAAATAGAAGAGTTCAGCAAAACAATGTGCAAAAAGTGCTTGGGTTTCAGAATAATTGACCTAACAATAGTCATCTTTAATGCTGTTTTATTTGCAGCAACTACTGTTTTCCCCTTCATATAGTGACAACTGATTGGTGCTGCATCCTTGCAATAGCAGCAGCTATTCTTGGCCAGTAAGCCTCTTCCAAGAGGTCATGAAAACTCCGGATGGCAGCTAAATTACTTGCTAATATGTTTTTAATTAGTCCTGGCAGCCTGTTCCAAAGCTTAAGCACTGAACAAGATGGAAGGAAAGTAAAGAGGCATAAGAAAAGGTGAAAGAAGAGGTGACATTAATGACAACCTGTTTAAAAGCAATTCAAAGTGGTCAAAAGCCTGAGAAAAACTGTGCCAGGAAGTCCTGCTTCAATCATTTCCCATGCTATTGAGAGAATCCTTATTAAATCAACTTTGTTTTAGTCAGGGAATTATTAATAACCAAGTTTCTTTCCAAGCCCATGGATTTAGTGGGAGTTTAGCATGTGAACATGGATAAGCATTTGTTTAAATGCTGTACTAAACAGAACTTTTTCCCTGAATGATAGCCTTAGTTTAAAACATGTAAAGGTTCATGTATACTAAGAAACTCCACAATCTGTCTGACCTTTCCAGGCAAGAGAATATAGTTGTATCATTCGTTAGTGATCTGTGGGAATAGCTCCTGACAGGTTACTGGCCCAAGCCAACTAGCTCTTTCATATACAGAGCCCAAGTTTTGCTCAGCACGTACAGCATGAGGGATCACTCCCAATGCCCTCCTGTACACTGCATGTGCAAGAGTGTACAAATACATGTTAACGTGGCTGAAGTCATTCTCAACCAGCTGAACTCAGTGACTGCAAGCTTTCCCAAGCACACAAAATCTGTTACTGTGCACACAGATACACAGTTCTGTTGAATTCACATGGATTTGCTCCTGAGGCAAATGACGACTAACTAAACCTGCCTAACCTTGCATGGGAGAAGTTGAGATCTTTCAATAGCTGAACGAGGGAAGCAGTAACAGAAAACCTGGCAGACTCAGGAAAGGATGGCCTCCTAAATTGATATATCCATCAAAATTACTCGCCTGCTTAAAATCAGCTGGGTCAGCATGCTGAAGCAGACTGTACACTAGATTTCTGGTCCTCCAATATGAGACAACTAATTCATGCCAAAAGAGCACCACCATCCCTACCCAGGACTCTGCTTCAGATCCAAGGGGGTACTTACACACCAGATATTTTGCTATGAAGTATAACAATATGTTAGCAAAAATCCAGAGCAATCCTTCTGATGTCAAAGGACCTCTGTTTACTTCCCATTGTTGTGACCCCCAAAGTAATGACCTTTGGACCTGCTCTTGTCTAATCAGATCTATGCAAGCTACCTTTTATTTCAATTCTAACTGGCAGAACACTTTTTAGGAACAGAAATACACTCGCTCATACTGACCTATACAGTCAGAGACGTTTGATTTCAGCCTCATCATCATGAGGATACTTGACTACCCATTCAGACCTGCTGTCAAAACTTAAATGATAATCACACTGCTTAAACAGACACATTATATTGCAATTACACACAAATATTCACTGGATTCATAGCTCACAGTGGTGTTAAGTAAGTTTGACTGATTTCAAGGCTTTTGCCTCTCTCCATTGAATTATCACTGAAAGACTAAAGGTATTAGATACAATTCCCTTAAGTACTTCAGAAATATTATGAACAAAACAGATCAATCTTTTAGTGCTTTAGTCTAACCTAATTATCTTCCAGCCAACTTTCTTCAAGAATACTACAGGCCACTGCTGGGACCTTTAACAGAGCATCACATCACTTTAAGTCTGCACTTGAAGTCTGTGTTTCCTCCTCTGATTTAAAACTGCCTTTCTTATCTACCCTTGAGATCTATTTTATTTCTTCTCTTTTAAAAAAAACTTCTGAATAGAAGTAAAGGCAACCCCAGAGGCATGAAGTGGTTTTATTTCATTCACTCTTCATCTTCATTTTCTTGACACAGCTGACAGCAGATTTGGACTAATGGCTGCATAATCCTGGATTACTCTCAGATGCATAAAAGACCACCACCCAGAAAAGCAGGAAGGTGAAAATGTCAATATAAACAGCCATCATGCCATTGAGTCTTCAGAATCAAACAGTTCTATATTCCTTTGCAATTTAGAAAAGAGATGGAAACCGGAAACACAAACTGAAGGCAATGATAAAGCAACGGAAGAACCAGAGCATAAGTCACACAAGGAGCAAATCAAGAGCTAAAATAAACCAATGGGGAAAACGAGACTAATACTAGGGCCTAATACTTTAACAAAATGTAACAGATTAAAGAAGAAAATAAATTCCTGGTGTTAGAAGATAGCAGGACAGAGACTATAGACAAATGATAAAAGGTAGAGATCAGTTCAAACATCAGGTAAAGGCTCTTATCAATCAGAATTAAGAAAGTAGCTAATTATATTCTCCAGTTAAATGACCAAGAGATCCTCATTACGGACATTCAAGAGGTTAAATGCAACATTGATAAGAGCATGTCAAAGGAAAAAACTGACACTGAGATGGCTGACAATAGGCAACCCATAAGGGCTGCTTTTGTTTACTGCACCAACTTCAGCTTTTATTTGGAATTAATGTGCCCAGGGCAAGAGTACCTAGCGTGAAAGAAGCCACAGTAACAGTTCCTACTCAACTGGTAGGAAGCAAGTTAGCTCTACTGCAACAAAAAGAAGAATCTTCCCAAACGTCCATTTTTATTATAAAGTTTCATACACAGCTGCTCATTCTAGGTGAAAAGAACACAAGATAAACTTCAACCTTATTTCACCTCCCTTCCTGAAATGCTCTACCAGCTTCCAAAACTACAGGCAGGGCAGATTGATACTATGGTGTGTAGCTCTGTAGACTAGTGGCATTTGAAGAAATGCAAGATATTTTGACACGCAACTCCCACTCTCTCCCAGTTAACCAGGTGGGACAATACGTATTAGCTTTAGGAAAAATAGGCTAGCCATACAGTCTTGTGTTTAAACAGGTAATTCCCCTCTTACTCCCAAAACACTACTTGGCTTTTTATCTGGTTAACAATCATGTCAGCTTACACTTTGATTACTGATCCCTGCTGTCAGAACCCAGCAGTAAGGATTAATTGAAAAGTGAAATGAGAAGGCGGAGAAAACTAGCATAACCCAACCTCTACCAAGAAGCAAAACTTAATTACTTGTAAGTCTGCTTTTTTAACTTTGGAGGTCCTGAACTGCATTTCATCTTGGCTTTATTATAATCAGTCACCCAAACCTTAAGACTCATGACTGCTCTTAACCTTCTTTAAAATCACAACTCTAACTTTGCAGTGCAATGAATGATAGCTAACTACAACCATTGCTAGCTTGGTGACCCTCTGTAGCAAAGACATGCACCCTTAAGTTCACAGAGCAGAGACACAGAAAAAGGAGCTCTATTATTCTAATTCTACAACTGGGAAGCAGAGGAAAGCATCAAAGCTAACTCGCACATTCAGGAAACTGTTTTACTAAACTGGATGAGAATTCTTTACATTATTAAATCATGATTCTTTAATGACTGGTGCCATAAGTGGTGTGTCATAGAAAGGAGAAAACGAACAAACAAACAAAAACAACAACAAACACTGGCTTCTCAAAAACCTGTTTCTCTACATCTTCAGCCAAAATCCTCCCTTCCTGACAAAGTACCCTCTTTGGAACTATATTCGACATAATTTAAATATCCTGTCAAACATTTTACAAAATTACTTATAAGAATAGAGATAGTCACTATAGTGATCTGGTGAAATACCTATTTAGATAATTAAAATTACAATCCCAGCAAGATGTATGTCAGTGGAGGACATGGCAGCTGGAGTTACAGACTGCTCCCAACAGAATACCATTTCTACTGGAAATAAGAATTAATGCTCTTAGCTTGTTTTGTATCCCATTTCAGCAAACAGTTTATGTCTGGTAATTACTTCTGAGCATAAGTTACATGTTGAGTATCAACAATTAAGCTCCTTATGACAGTCTCAGGTATATTACACAGCTAAATTACTTTAAAGGAAGCTAAAAAGACTTTTTGTGGCTTAGACACATTACTTAGTTGGGTTATTCTGGATGTATAAAACACTGCTGCAGGCTGTTGATCTTTATGACCCCACACACACCCCTCAAAGAAAAAGCATCTGTCTTTCACATGTGAAACTTATAAATTTCTAAGTTTAAGAAGCTGTATTCCTTCAGAAGTTCACCAGTACCATATATCCAGGAACTGCTGTCATGCCTGGGTACACAACAGGTCTGCTGTCTTTCATGGCAACCTGCTACAGATGTGCCGCAACAGAATGAAATGCAACTAATGAGTACACTAGTTACACCCAGTTTAAAACAGTCTGTGAATTCTTCTTCCTCCAAACCTTACCTATCAGGGTGAAGCTACCTCACAAGAAGCAGAATTGGGCAGTTCCTCTTACATCTCCCAAACTTCGACTCCCTACTGCCACCACTGATGCTCCTTGCCTGTCTCACCAGGCTGCCTGCTCACCCACCTGCAGTATCCACTCACCCACAGGGTTAGGTCCTGCTGTCTGCAGCCTCTGGTCTCCCCATGGAAATGCAAGGCGGTGACAGACTTTTCTTTTAAGAAAAGGCACTAGTACAGGTTTTGAAACTATCTTCAAAAATTACTACTTGATGTTACTCTAAAGTCTTTAATGCATATATTTTTTACAGGCAAATAGACTGATTCTAGCTGCCTAAATTTAATACTTTAGATACTGACTTGTAGAGGTATACAGTGTAAATTGACTGCACATCAAGGGAGGTAAAAAAAGAAATAGACAGGAACACACAGATTATTTTGAAGTGAGATTGAAAGCTGCAAGTCTCAAGCCTCCAAAGGCAGCTTCAGAAAGCTCTTTTGCTGAGTGATGGCTCACATCTGACCAGCCAAGCTCTTGTGGCTCAAGGGTCTGGTCTTCCTAATTACTAGTCTTTTTGCACAGTAGAAAACAAGTTGTGCAAGTAAAAAGGACATCAGCCAAACAAAAGTAAAAGCAGTAGCAGTCTCTAGAATGTTCCCCATTGATATATTTGTCACTCTTCTCAGGTGTAAACCAAAAATAAAGATATTTCCTGATGTCTTACATTTCTCTTAAAAAGAATGAAAATGCATCAAACACGACAGCTGAAATGCATACTACTGCAATTCAACTCTTGGAGAGCCCTGCCTCTCCCATATTTATATGGGATATTTCATTTCCTTTGTGCTAGGATTTCTGCAGTGTTTTGAGCACTGATTAACTGCCCATAAGTTGTGAATCTGCAAGATTATGGTCCACATATTAAGATGCATTTTTTCCTTCAGAAGCAGTGAAAGGCTCTCTTTCTTAATCAGTTAAGCACAGGCTGGACAGAAAATTTAAAGGTAAGAAAAAATAATGCCAACCAGGAGGATGGGATGAGATGATTTAATGGGTGTTCACCATCTTTGTTTCTGACAGCTGACCCAGCAGATGAAATCTGTGGAACTGCATGTATACGTTGGTGGATAGATGCTGATGCTTCATGGCATATAATTAAAATACAGCCTTATGTGGACCAGCAAACAGCCAGTAGACTAATTAATTGTGGCAGAAAACACATGCTTCTCCATTTTCTGGTAATTAACTGGCAGTGAATCTTTTTTTTTTTTTTTTCTTTTTACCAACCCAGTTTTTCAATTAAAACAAAATGAATTTGTAAAAATTCCACAATCAATACCAACTGAGATGGAAGAAATCCTTAGAAGTAGAGGATGCTGTCAAGCACTCAGATAGGTAAGTTTGCTTATGTTACAGTCAGACCCAGGAAAATAACTACAAAGAATTTACAGACATCTTGTGGATCCCAGGCCAGAAAGCTTGGATTTGAAAAAGTTTATGACACAGACATTTGAGATTGTTCAGAAACAGGATTTACTTCGATAAGGAACAGTTGCCAAGTAGTTATCATCCTGGAGACTTCCCATAAATGGGTAACAGGTACATTGTAATCTTCATTTAAAAACAAATAAATAAATAAAAATTAAAAAGATTGTTCAACTCAAAAGTTTTAGTACAAATAAACTTGCAAAAAAATATTTGTAATAAAGGAAAACACACCCACATGATGGATGACTGAAAATTGTTAGGGATGGCTACTAGGAAATCACTTTTTAAACTACTTTGATTTTCAGTTATTTTTCTCTCACAGAAAGACCTCTAACAGATAGGAAGAAATACATTCACTGAAAACTGTAAGGCTATTCCTACATGAATAAAGGTGAGCTCTTTGCCCACTGTTGCAATCCATCCCTGTTCCTCAGCTACTTTTTTAAAAAACATGAGTCAGACTTCTGCTTGCCAAGATCTAACATAACCAGACAGCTCTGGTTTCTATAGCTACTTGGGCTCTGGAAAGGAAGAGGAGGAAGGAAAGGTAGCTTAAAGCTATCCCTCCTCTTCCCCCCTTTCTATAATTCTATAGTGCTCACACCCCAGAGGGACACTGATCTGAGGTTTTCATGCTAACATATTGCATTGTTGAGAAAGAAGTCCCAGAAGGCCTAACTCAAGGCTTTGAAAGCTTTATATTTGCTTTAAAGTGTATTAACAAAAGGCCACAGCTGAAATCCAAGTGGTTCTCTTGTGTTTGTTGTGGCATGTTGACCAAACCTCTCAGAGGAAGCTGGCTGTTGACCTCAACTTCGAGGTGCATCCAAAAAAATGTGGTCAAGGTACAGATAGAATAAATATGCACAGGTGTTGCTGTGAAATCCCTGAGCAGCAGGGATTATTTTTGTTTTGGGAAACTAACACTGACGCTGTACTTTGCTTGTTACTGCGCAGGTTAGTTTGAGCACTAGCTTTGGAGCCACAGTAAAAACAGTATCCTTCCCTGTGTTTTCCTAAATTTGCAAGTTTATGATGGGCAAGTTGTTTCCCCTACATATGCAAAGTTTCTTGAAGTACACAAAAGTCCCTGAGAGTATTAAGAACTGGATGCTTTAGTACTTCTATTGCAGCACTGGACAAGGGAGAGTCTCCACAAACTCCTTTTTATATTTCCCCCTTTTCTTCCCCTTTCTGAGCAGTTCATCCCTGGGAGAAGAGGGGACAGGATGGACAAAGGCCATCACTGATGGAAGTGTTGAGTTCAGACCCTTCCAACTGATCTAACACAAGCCATCTCAGACCTAGAAACACTTCCATGCTAGCAAGCAGGAGTAGCTAGCTTGGGTGACACACACAGACTGCCAGTCTACTTCCAGAGCTGGGCAAGACATGGTACTATGTTGTGTTTTCACTGCATCATGAAAGAGTATTATTTCATCTCAAATCTTGCTTGAGTTGAGATGAAATGACAATCACCACTTCACAGACTGCTTGAGATAAAATAGTTCTTTTAGTTTCCCAACTTATATTTGCTAGCTAATTAGGGAACAGCATAATTTTCAGGAAAGTAACCAACTATTTTTTTATCATAGTCTGTTTGTATAGAGCATTTTAATACATTTACCCATTTCTATTTACATATGAGCAGAGAAAAGGGTTGCATTCAGTTCTGGATCCTGCTTGCCTTCTTAAGCCATACCTCCCTATAGCCATAGACCCAAGTAAGCCATGTAGATAAATGCATGTCCCTGACCTCCTTTTCTTTTTGCTCCAGAGACACCACAAGTGAGAGGGTCAAAGGCATTTTTCAGGCCGTGAAAGAAACATCCTCAGCTCTTCTAGACAGTTGGATGTAATGCAGTCAGATGGAGCTGAGCAGGTGATTTTATTATGAAGGAAGATTTGAGAAAGACAAACAACATCATGAAGATGAGGAAGGCATGTCCTGGGTTTTGAGACTTGAATGGCCTCTGATTAGACTTTCTTTCCGAAATCTGAGGGGTGGAGTGGGTTTGGAACAATGTTACTGTCACCCTTACAGTGTCTTCCCCTTCAGCCCTCTGTGGTTTGTTATTGTAGAAACAAATTGACATATTTGCACGTGAAAGCTCTCTAGTATCACCTCCAGGCTAAGGACTAGCAGGTCTGGAAGAAGAATGGATTGCTCTTCCATAAAAGCAAGAAAAAAATCTGAAACAATTTCACCCCTCAGTTTTTTTTCCCCCACCCTCAAAAGAAAAAGGGCCAGAGGGCAAGGCTTTTCCTTTACAGCCTTCTTAACACTCACTCCCAGGGGTTCCAGTTTGTGTAAGCCTCGAGAAGAAAAATGCAAAATAATAAAGGTCCCATTCTGCAAATAGACCTGGCTTCTTATTTTGCTCACCAGTCAAGCTGGACAGAGCAAAATATTGTTTCTTCAATCTTCTGCTATTTCTTGATCGTGAAACAAAGATGGGCACAAAATTGCTAAATGAAATGTAAACCTTTAGAATCAGTTTTAAGCAATGCTAAGGTGAT